>JAABOM020065868.1:0-40689 GCA_011800125.2 Solanum clarkiae | reverse complement strand
TAACACAATCTAATAATTCATTTTTGTGCAGATAAAAAATGTACGTTAGTATTTACTTGGCCCACAATTTTTGGCCTTTATTTTTGAGTTCGTTAAATTTTAAGTGTCTATATATAATTCTTTACATTGGTGTAAAATCCTTACCCTAATATCTGATCTTTCTCTTTCTCAAAAGAAAGGAGTCGCCACCATTCAAAAGGGCTCTGTTATATTTGGAGTGGTTTTGACAGTGGAGCTGATGGTGGGATTGACAGTTTGGGGAACAAGAAGACCATGGACGACAGACGAATATGTGACCATAAAATTTTACATTGAGGCTAGTCTTGAAGGCTCTCAATCAGATATCTCAGTCTTCACCATTCAGTTAGGTGTTAGAAGGCATAACTTCAAGGATATGATGGAGGCCTTTAGTTTCAGCATGTGCAAAAAGCTTGTCCAGGTTAGCTATCCTGATTGTTCTTGCTATTATGTTCTCCTTTAAATTGTCTTATCTGTCTAACAAGTATCTATAGAAGATTAGAGCTCTTGATTATGTATAAGAAGTAATGTTCATGGCATATGTGATATACATACGTGCTACAATGAAGGTCTGCATGTAGGTATTTAGTATGGCAGAGCAAGGTTTGAGCCAAACCAAAACCTGAGTTCTTTGAATTTTTTATTTGGATTTCTAAGTACATAATGGATTTTGGATTTAATTTCTAAAATATGTAGCTTTTGGATTTTGATGGTGAGTTGGGGTCATGTCGTCAGTTGGGGTCAGAGGCAAAGGGTAATAGTGGTAAGAGGGGCACATGCTTACTTAAGTTGAAAGTAGGGATGTGGAACATAGGATAAGTTACAGGGAAGTCTATAGAGCTAGTGAAGAGTCTTAAGAGGAGACAAATTAACATAGCGTGTTATCAGAAGGCTAGTTGGGTAGGTACCAAAGCTCAGGACGTAGACGGGTTTAAATTATGGTAATCGGGTGGCTTTGGGGATAGAAATAGAGTAGGTATCCTAGTAAATGAGGACCTTAGGGAGTATGTGGTTGAGGTCAGAGGATTAATGATAGTATAATGATGTCTATTAAACTTATGGCCGGTAGTTATATAGTGAATGCAGTTAGTGCCTATGCTCCTCAAGTGGGCTTGATGAGGAAGTCAAAAAGCTTTTTCGGGAAGATTTGGATGAGGTTGTAAGAGCTATACCAGACAAAAAAATCTTCATTGGGAGAGATCAAGAACCGGATCGGAAAAAAGAGGGATTTTAGTTGTAAGATATCTAATGAAATTGTCGCTGGAATTGAGATATTATTCAAAGAGAAAGATCTCAAATATCTGGAGTATCTTTTTGTATATTATATGGATGATCCGGTCCTGCGGATAGGATCATCCTTATAATATACAAAAAGAAACTCTAGATATTTGAGATCTTTCTCTTTGAATAAGATCTCAATTCCAGCAACGGTTTCATTAGATATCTTACAATTAAAATATCTCTTTTTTTTTATCCAGTTCCTCCACCAACGTGAACCCCAGTTAGATTAGGCATGCTACACTTTTTAGTTACTTGGAGAACCCAAGTACTCTCTTGTGGATTCTGGAAACAACTCTCAGACATCTTTTTTTCTTTGGGAAGATATAGGAGGGAAACAGATTACCTACTACAGTGCCAGAGTGAATATGATCTCTACCAAACATACATACATAACACATTTCCTAATATCTAGAAGTGGATACCATGATTCTTCTATCTATCAATAACCATATGCACTGCACGGTGGATGTGAAGAAGTAGACCATTAACTCGACAATAATGAGCCAAGCTAGTATTGCAGTGAATCCCCCCGTTAAGTTGTCATGCATTATAATTGGAACGCCCAATTCTCTAGAAAATACAACTCTTTTGATCATTTCTTCTTATGTATAACATTCAAGTAATGTCCTTTGATTTCACTTGTTAATTAATGGACGTATCGGTGCAACTTCTAGTGGTTTTAATGATGTTCATGGAGGCTTTTGTTTTGGGGAGACGAAGAGAGGTGGACGTCTCTCTTGGATTTTTCTAAAGCCTTTGAATTGGTTATTGCTAACTAATGTTTTTCGAAGAGGGAAAATCACTTGATTACCTTTCATAAGACAACAGCTAAGACTTAGATTGATTACTTGCTCCTCCGCAAAGATGATAGAAGTCTTTGTAAGAATTGTAAAGTTATTCCAAATGAGAATATTTTCACTCAACATAGACTTCTAGTGATGAGTTTAGAGATTAAGAGGGATAAGAGGAAGAAGGATATTTATTCCCCAACGAGAATTAAATAGGGAGGCCTGACTATTGTCCTTTCTTGGAAGATAGGGGAAAATTTGAGTAATTTGGGGGCTTAGAGCAGCATGGTAGATGAGAACATGCACCATGTAGGACACTACTACTGGTTGCATTAGAAATGTAGCTATCAAGGTACTAGGATTTTCGAGAGGGACCTTTAGTGCACGTCAAGGGGATTGGTGATGTAATGGAGAAGTTCAAGGCAAAGTGAAAGCTAAGAAGGTTGCCCATATGAAGTGTTCGGAGGGTAAGGATGAGGACGAAAAATGAAGGCTTAAGGATATCTATAAGACAACGAAGGTAGAAGTGAAGACAATGGTGACGAGTTCTAAGACAACAACATTTGAATGCTTATATGTTGAGTTAGGTAAAAAAGGCAAGGACAAGACATTGTATAGGGTCGAGAAAGAGAGAGAGAGAAAAATCATGACTAGGATCAATTAAAGTGTATCAAGGATGAGGAAGGTGAGGTGTTGGTGGATGAGACTTCTATTAAGCTAAGGTGGCATGCGTACTTTCATAAACTCTTAAACAAAACAAAAAAAGGACAGAGATATTGAGTGGGGTGATTTGGCGCACTTTGATAGCCATCAAAATTTTCATTGCTATAGGCATTTTACAGCCGAGGAGGTTAGAAAAACTATTAGTAGAATGACTAGAGGTAGAGCGATCAGACGCGATGAAATTTTGGTGGATTTTTGGAAGGGCATGGTCAAGGATAGTATGGACCAGTTGACTAGGTTGTTAATACTATTGTGATGACTGCAAAGATGCCCGATTAATGTAGGAGGAGTACAATGGTTCCATTGTACAAGAACAAGGATGATATCTAAAATTGTAATAATTACAGGGCTATCAAGTTGTTAAGCCTTTACCATGAAGGTCTAGGAGAGTGTGGTGGAGATAAGGGTGAGTAAAAGAATATCTATTTTAGAGAATCAGTTCAAATTCATGCCAGGCGGTTGACTATTGAAACAATTCATCTTGTTCAGAGATTAGTGGATAAATATATGGAAAGAAAGAGGGACCTTAATATGGTGTTCATTGATCTTGAAAAGGCCTATGACAAAGTTTGGAGGGATGTCCTATGGAGACGTCTAGAGGTGAAAGTTTGTTCTAATGGTGTATATTAGGGTGATAAAGGACATTTATGGTGGAGCCAGGGTAAGAACGATGGAAGGAGAATCAGAGTATTTTTTTTTAGATAGGATTTCATCAAGGATGTATATTGAGCCCTTTTCCTTTGGCCTTAGTGATGGACGAGCTGACATGGTCTATTAAAGAGGAGGTTCTATGGTTTATGCTATTTGTAGATGACATAGTACTGATTGATGAGACTCAGGATAAGTTAATAATAAATTGGAGGTTTGGAGGTATATTTTGGAATCCAAAGGGTTCAAATTTGAGTAGGACCAAAACAGTATACTTGGAGTGCAAATTTAGTGTTGCAAGGGATGATGAAGACATTAAGTGAGGCTTGCCACTCAAACTATTCCCAATAGAGAAAACTTTAAATATCTTGGGTCCATCATCTAGAGTAGTGGTGATATTGATGATGATATCACATATCGTATTGGGGCAACATAGATGAAATGGAGGCTTGCCTCGTGAGTATGTTATGATAAGAAGATACCGCCTAAACTTAAAGGTAAATTTTCTAGAATTGTGGTTAGACCGTCTTTGCTATATGGGGTAGAGAGTTGGCCAATCAAAAATTCACATTTTCAGAAGATGCAGGTTGCAGAGATGAGGATGTTGAGATGGATTAATATGTTGTGTTCTTTCTTCTACTTTTTTTTTGAATTGTATAATTTAGAAAATCTTTTTGAGATGAGGGTCTTTTGGAAACTACCTTTTTTTCTCGAAGAGGTAGTGGTATGGTCTATGTACATTTTTCCTTCTCCAGACCCTATTTGTGGCATCTTCACTCGGTATAATGTTGTATAATCTAGAAAAGAAAAAAAAAACTATAGAAACATAACATATTTTATGTTATTTCTATTAAATGAGTGTTTTGTATTCAGTTTCTTTCGTGAAATCTAAACTATATCTTGTTTCAATTTATGTGAAAAGTGTTTGTGTAGACACATAATTAAGAGATATAATTTTTTTTAAGTCTAAATCATTTCGTGTAGGTAAACTGAAAGTTTGATATTAAACTATTACTAAATATTTAGAGTATGAAGCCCTATAACAGTATGTCATTTGCATTTTTACCCTTTTAAAATAGAATTCACTCTTGACAAAATAGTCATTTAATTATTTTTCTAACATTTACAACAACAACAACATACTTAGTGAAATCCCATTAAGTGGGCTTTGGAGAGGGTAGAGTGTATGCAACCTTGTGAAGGTAGAGAGATTATTTTCGGAAGACCTCATCTCAAGTATATCAAACCCAAGTAAATGAAGGGGAAAAATGAAGAAAGCAAAGTAGAAAGCATAGTAGTTAATAAGAAAATCAATTTACAATTGACAAAAGAAGCAATAACATCAGCAAAAATAGTGTGAAAAATGAAACGCAATAAACAGCATATTGTGATAGATGACAAAAACAAGAACTACAAGTGTATGACTAGTATTACGACATGCACTAGAAAGCCTAAATCCTCGAAAGGTAACACAACTCTCTACCCCTACTAACATTCTACGCTAATATGCGATCTCCAGTCCTTCCTATCTAGAGTCATGTCCTCTATAATATGAGATTGTGCCATGTGTTGTCTTATCACCTCTTCCAAATTTTTTTCGACCTACCTCTATCTCTTCGTGTACCCCCTACAACTAACATCTTGTACCTCCTCAATTGGGCGTCTGTGCATCTTCTCTTCACATGACCATACCATCTCTATCTCGCTTCCTCCATTTCTTTTAGTATTTAGAATTTTAGAATTAACTAAATTTTATGTATTAAATCCTTTCTTAGTTGAAATATTAGAAAATTTTACTATTTAAAAAATAAAAAGAGAAAAAGACTTTACTTTTCAAGAAATAATTACATGTTGAATAAAATTGAACTTATAATGCAAAAGCAACCTTATGTAAGGACTTTCGAAAATACAATTATAAAGAGGAGTCTGATGCACAAAGTATCTCGTGTTAACATGGTCTGGGGCAAGATCACATCCCATGGAGTGAGATATTGACAACCTACAATAATGTAGGCATTTGTGGTTGTTTCCACTAATTTTGATGAGTCTTTCTTTGTTTGGTGGCATAACAATTCCTTAATGACCAATTACAAATAAATAATGCATTTTGTGATGATATCGATTTTATTGATGACAATTTATTAATGCCAAGATAAGCCAACAATAAATTACAATACGATATCATAAGTGCTAATTGTTCAAATGAATTACACTGTATGTTAATCCATTGTACAACTTTGTATTACAATGCATATTCGTAATGCTAATATTTATATAAAATGTTAATTGATATTAGTGTAGTAAGGTTTTTTTTGTTTTGTAATAATTAACATTAAATACAGATAGAATGCATGCATGCATTTAACTGCTCATGTAAAAGCAAATGAAGTTTTTTCCTTTCAATCAAACGCTATGCCTACGATGCTTTTGTTGAAGCAAGTATGAGAGCAAATTGAAGGAAGAAGTGCTAGAGCAGATTGAACTTTTAACTATGATAATTTATTACTTAAAAATTTATAATTCTCTTTTTAAAGTCTTATATTGTACATAAATACATCTTTTAAATATTATTTATATTACTTTGTAAAATCTATTCTTATTTATATGAGGGACACACATGAGGCGCATACATTAGGACTAGTTAGAAAAGGAAAAACTTAAAAATGTTAGTGAATGATTGCAAATTTGCAATATTGCATCCTCAAAGTTTGCAAACAACACAAGACTTCTATTTCATTTCAGAGGAACACACTTCCTGTCACTCATTCCGCCTGTCTTCCTTCTTTGTTTTCATTTTCTCTTGTCAAATACTAATGGACTATTTTTACTTTGCCCATAGGCCCCCAACAAACTGATTAGAATAGTTACATTGGCTATCAACTACCAAAAATCTCTTAGCAAATCATCATCTAGTCGGTAGCAAGTTATTTGCCACTGGTGCCCATGAACCCAACCCGACATTAGCAGTCGTTGCCGACCGAATACTTGTCGTCGCCTATATCTTTAATGCTGGCAATAATTGTACAAAAAAAGATCACTTTGACTAGTACTCTATCCTCTAAATCCCTCCTATCCAAATCCAAAATGCTTGTTAGAGTAGGAATAGGTATATATAATGTTACCTAGAAGAGGAATAAGAATATAAATTATAAACATTATTACTTGGAAAAAGATTGTATTTTAGTATCGTAGTTAGAAAAGGATTGTATTATAATATCTTAGTTGGAAAAGGAGTCTAATATAGTAATTATAAATAGGGTCTCAATGTAATAATGTAGATACACAATTTAAAATATTTTTCTCTAATATTTCTCATAAGGTATTACAGCTTCTATGATCTTGGTAGAAAATAATTATAAAAAAAGAAGCTTCCATTGCCGGGTGGTGACTATGACTGGTATATGCCGCCCATCTGGCTTATGATTGTATTAGCAAAAGTTGGGTCATCGTGTATCTTTTTGGTGACTATTTTCTCATATCTAATTTGCATAACTGTGTATCTTTCTAGGACTACTTTCTTACATTTGATTTGTGCAGCACTGTGCCATCTTTTCGTTGACTACTTTTTCATATTTAATTTACATAGCACCGTGTCATCTTTCTGGTGACTACTTTCTTATTTGTGTTAGGTCGTGCTACTATTCTGACCGTATCACACAATTTCTCTTCATTAATTGGGTCATGCCGCCATTATGATCCTACCTACATAATTTCTATTTTGCAATAGGGTTGTACCATCATTTCGACTCTATCCATATAATTGTATTTCTCAATAGGGTGGTGTCATCATTCCGACCCTATCCATATAATTATATTTCTCAATTTGTGACCACTTTCAGCCATCTAATCTTATAATTCGGTGCATGAGTAAGTTCCAACCAGTTTCAAAATGACTTTCTTGGAGCGATTTTGAGATGATCCATATATTTTATATTAAATTTTGAGCACTTTCTGTTTCAAATTTACTTTCCCCCGAAAAGAAAATTGGACATTAAGAATGTTTTTCTCCATGGTGATCAAAAGGAAGAAGTCTACATGGAGTAACCATTTGGTTTTGTTACTTAGGAGGTGTCTGGTAGCCTTATATGTTAATTGTGTAGGTTACTATATGACCTAAAAAAAGTCTTCTCAAGCTTTGCTTGGAAAGTTCAACATTGCAGTTTTAGGAATTTATGACTCTACAAATATCTCACCAAGACCTTCATCGATCCTCATATTAATTACAATTGTAACAAGCTAGGTATATATGACTTGTATACACTAGCTTGAGGGAGAATGCTGGAACAGGAATAAATATATGCAATCTTACTTAGCAGAGGAATAAAAATAGAAATAACATTAGAAATAGAAACATTAAACAGTGTCCCAGTTGGAAAAGGATTGTATTATAGTATCTTAGCTAGAGGATTCTAATATGATATCTATAAATAGGGTCTCAATGTAATAATGTATTGACATAATTCTATAATATTCTTCTCCAATATTTCTCACAATGCCGATTTCATAGCCGAGCAATATCACTGATTTAATCTTCTTCTGAAGCCTCCGAACAACAATTTATCATTTTCTGATCAGGCTTTTCATCTTGTCGTTGATGCATTTGCAGTTCTTTCTGACCTGTATGATAAGGAGCTGGGTTGCTTCCTTAACCCTTACCTTGTTGCTGCTTCTACATCTACCCTTTGCATTAGAGTGTTTATCCTTCAATGCTCAGTTCGAATACAAACCATATGTTTGTGAATTTGCTTACTCAAGATCAAGGGTAACATGTTGTTGGAGTATGCTTCAGTAGAATGCCAGTGACATTTCTGACTCGTGAACAAGAAACTGTGACCTCTATGGCAAGCTTGGACATTTAGCAGTAACCGCAAAAACCTGTAACATTTTTGAAACAACAAATACCACCCGTGACTCCTATTTCATTTTCAAGCACAACCTACCACTTTGTCGTGTTTGAACCAACCACAGCTGTCAGCCTTTGTGAGAAGCTTAAATAGAGAGAACCCACCATTTGGTATCGAGTTGGGCTCTTCACAAGGGTGAGAACTAGTAGTTCATACAGAGCAGCATGTGAATCAAAAACCTCAACAGAGAAATGAGAATGTGGATGTGAACAATGCCAATAAATCTGCAAGTATCGCTGATAATGTGAGGAGAAGGAAGGAAATGTAGATGCATCAGGTAAGAGGATACCCAGTTTCTGGATTGCATGTCCTTATTGTCCTTTTATGTACGAATACTTCGTGGATTATACTCATTGTACATTTAAGTTGGTAAACACCTCTTCCAATTTTGACACCTTAAAGTACAATGAGTATAATCCACGGGGTACTCATACATAAAAAGACAATAAGGGCATGCAGGCAAGAAACTGAGTATCCTCTTACCTGATGCATCTACATTTCCTTCCTTCCCATTCACATTATCCCCACTACTTGCAGATTTATTTGCATTATTCACCTCCACATTCTCATTTCGTTGCTGGGGCTACTGATTCACATGCTGCTCTACACGAACCACTAGTTCTCGCCCTTGTGAAGAGCTCAACCTGATACAAAATGGTGGGTTCTCTCTATTTAAGCTTTTCACAGAGGCTACCAGCTGTGGTTGGTTCAAACACAAGAATGTGGTAGGTTGTTCACCTGTGTTTGAAAATGAAACAGGAGTTATAGGTGGTGTCTGTCATTTCAGAAACGTTATAGGTTGTTGTGGTTGCTGCTCAATGTCCTAGCTTGCCATAAAAGTCACAGTTTCTTGTTCATGAGTTAAAAATGTCACTGGCATAAAACTCTAGCTTATGGATCGCTACTGATGCTTGATAGAGGATAACACTTGTCTAATATGAATTGATTTTATTTATTTGTAAGTTAGTTTACGTAGGATTGTTAGTCTCTGTAAGTGACTTGGTCTAGGACTCTTAGGTCATCTGTATATATAAATATGGCATTATATTTATAATATAATATATTAGAAAGTCTTTCATGGTATCAGAGCCTTAAGAGGTTAATAAACCCAAATTAAAACACTCAGAACAGGAAAAAAAAAACGAATGCTTTGCTGCAGCACAGCTTCAATGGCGGATGACAATACCTCATCAAGTTCTTCCTTGCAGGCCATAACTGCGGTGACAAAACCTCCATGGTCACCACTCTACCATCTCCTAGTTTTGCTCATCAGTTGCGCTTAAACTTACATCGTCAAATATTTTGTTGTGGAAGACACAGTTCCTTCCGATGGTTCGAGGTTGTGGACTTGGTCATCATAATGATGATAGTCAAATGATTCTAGAGCAGTTTCTGTCTGGTAATCAACGAAATCCAGATTATCACATTTGGGTAAGAGTAGATCAACTTGTGTTAAGTTGGATTGTTGCTTCCGTTTCTAAAGGAATATTACCCCAATTAGTTGGGGCTTAGATGGCCCATACAACTACACATGTTGCAGAGAGACAACGCTAGTATTGAGTCGTATATGCAAAAAGCAAAAGGAATTGCGGATAAGTTGGCTGCGTTGCAACATACAGTCACAAATGATGATCTGGTTGAATTTATTCTTGCTGTATTGGGACCAGAATATCATCCTTTTACATGATCACTTGAATCATGTTAAGAGAATATCCCATTTGATGTTTTATATGGATTATTGTTGAATGAAGAATGACAACTAAAGAGAGATGGACTCTTTATGTCATAGTGCCCATAGCACACTATACTCAGATTTCTTTTCCCCCAAATCGTGGTTGTGGTAGAGGTAGAGGTAATAGGGGTCGTGTACGTTCTTAAAATCGTGATTTTTCTCAGACACCTCAACAACGTGATTTTCAGACCACCACTCAATCCACCAACGTCCCTTCTACCACCTTTGATGTGTCAATAATTATTTGTCACAATTGTGAGGGTAAAGGACATATTGCACGAGTTTTCCCATCACCCAAAACATCTAATGGCACTGGGTTTCTGGACGGCCTGTCTCCAACCTAGCAAATACCCAATCCTCACCTACCCAAAATTGGTTAACCTTGGCACTCACTCTGAATATCAAGGTCCTGAGTTAGTCACTCTAGATAATGACTCCAAATTACCAAATTCACATATATGTGCAAGATCTATTATTGCTTCCAACAAAAAATTTAAACTTGACGATATTCTTCATGTTCCTACTGCTACTCAAAATTTAGTTTCCATTAGTTCTTTTACTAAATCTAAGTGTTTCTGTTGAATTGTTTCCTAACCATTTCTTGATTAAACTTTCCTCTCCAGCTTCCTTTGCAGCTTCTCTCGGTGTTTGGCATACTCGTCTGGCTCATGCGACTTATTCTACTGTTCATCAAGCATTACCATCTAGTGTTTCTCAGTCTCGTAAACCTCCTAGTTTATGCACTACTTGTGCTATTAGCAAAAGTCATAAAATTTCCTTTAGTTTTCAGGCTTTTCGCCTACTAGATTTAATTTGCTCTGATGTTTGGGGACCTGCCCAGTTGTTTCTAATGATGGTTATCATTATTATGTGATCTTTTTTGATCATTTTAGTAAATACACTTGGATCTATTTTCTTCGCTTTAAATCTAAAGTCCTTTCCATTTTTATTCAGTTTCGCACAATAGTTAAATAAAAATTTTGGTCACCCAATTAAAAGTTTTCAAGCTGATTAGGGAGGGGAGTTTCAAGCCTTGTCCAGTTATTTACATAATAATGGTATTACACAACGTGTTTCTTGTCCTTACACACCTGAACAAAATGGTTTTGCTGAATGTAAACATAGGCATATTGTCGAAACTGGTAGAGCATTATTACATCATGCCAATGTTCCTTCTCATTTTTGGACAAATGCATTTGAAATTGTTGTATATACTATTAATAGATTACCCACACCACGGTTGAAAAATTGATCACCATTTTATGCACTTTTTCAAAAGGATTCAGACTATTCTCTATTGCGTGTTTTTTGTTGTATGTGTTTTCCTTAGCTTCGTCCCCATGCCAAGGACAAATTATCACCTTGATCTAAACTGTGTGTTCTTATGATATAGTAACATTCATAAAGGTTATAAATGCTTGATCCTGTTTCCTCAAAATATTTTGTCTCACATCATGTAATTTTGATGAGTCCTTGTTTCTATTTCTTTCGCAGGATGCATTAGTGCAAATGAAATCAACCAATACTCCCACAGATCCTATCACGCTACAAGTTCCTGTTTCTCCTTCAATACCTCCATCTCTAAGTAATTTTCCTTCTAATCCTTCCAAGTCTCCATTGCCGAATAATTCTCAACCAGATCAGTCCCTCACCTTACCAGTAACCGAGTTAGCTGTATCTCAGACACCCTCACAGTTCCCAACAGTAGTGATCAACCTCCAATTTTGACTGCAACACCTGTCACCTCAATCTGAGTTGCCAACTTCACCAGCTACTCGGCGTATGGTCACTCGGACTCAAACTGGTTCACTGAAGCCTAAGCAACCATTCTCCATGTCTGATGTTACTCCGCCCTTTAAGGAACCTTCTTGCTATTCTCAAGCTATTAAACATGAGCATTGCATCGTGCTATGGATGAAGAATATAATGCGTTGATATGCAATGGAACCTGGCAGCTTGTTCCTTCTTCCCAAACTCAAAATATCTTTGGTCGTCGATGGGTGTTTAAGACAAAGTTGAAGGCTGATGGCTCTTTAGATCGTTACAAGGCCCGACTTGTCGCCAAAGGGTATCACCAATGACCTGGGATTGATTTTGTGGATACATTTAGTCCTGTAGTTAAACCATCCACAATTCAGTTGTTGCTATCCTTAGCTGTGACTAGTGGATGGCATATCACACAGTTGGACATTTCCAATGCTTTTCTTCATGGTAACTTGGATGAAGTTGTTTACATGTATCAACCTTCAGATTTTGTAGATCCCTCTCGTTCAGATCTTGTGTGCCTCAAACGATCCCTGTATGGTCTTAAACAAGCTCTTCGTATATGGAGCAAGCGACTCACTGATGCTCTCACTTCACTAGGCTTCTCAGGTTCTAAGACTGATAGTTCGTTGTTCTATATGTCTATTTTAACAGATAAGATCGTTTGTCTACTATATGTGGATGATATTTTGGTGCTTGGCAATAACACTGCTCGTATTAAGTCTTTGGTTATGCAGCTCCAATCTCAATTTGCAGTACATGATTTAGGGACTCTTTCCATTTTTTTTTTTGGGTATTATAGCATCTAGAACCAAGGGCGAGCTATTTTTATCTCAATGGAAATATGTTGAGGAGCTCCTTCGATGTGTCCAGATGGAGTCTTGTAGCCCTGTTAACACTCCTGTTTGCGCATCATCTGGTGGTGTTGTATTCAATGATCTGACATTGTATCATAGCATAGTTGGTGGACTTCAGTACTTGACCTCCACACGTCCGGATTTGGCGTATGCAGTGAGTAAGGTTTCTCGATTCATGCATTGTCCTATGGATATTCATTGGGTGGCAGTGAAACGTGTATTGCGTTATATCAAAGGTATATTAGATCATGTACTGTTCTTTTCACAGCAATCTATGACATTACATCATGGGTATACAGATTCTGATTGGGGAGGCGATGTGGATGACAGGAAGTCCACCACTGGTTTTGCTATTTACTTGGGTAATCATTTGATATCATGGTCATCGCGGAAACAAAGAGAGGTCTCTCGATCAAGCACTGAGGCAGAGTATAGAGCACTAGCTGCCGCAACTTCAGAAATCACATGGGTGGAGTTTTTGCTTCGAGAAATTGGCTGCTTTACCTCTTCTGTTCCTATTCTCTGGTGTGACAATTTGAGCGCTACGTACTTGACAGCCAACACCATTTTCCATTCTCGTACAAAAATACATGGAGATCGATTTTCATTTTGTTCGAGACAAGGTTCGTGTTAAGACTCTTTTAGTGCAATATGTCAGTTCTAATGATCAAGTTGCAGATCTATTGACTAAGTCATTGTCCAAGTCACGATTTCTTGAGTTGAAATCCAAGTTGATGGTGGTCCAGAACCCTGCTCAACTTGAGGGGGAATGATAGAGGATAACATATGTCTAATATGAATTGACTTTGTTTATTTGTAAGTTAGTTTCCGTAGGATTGTTAGTCTTTGTAAGTGACTTGGTGTAGGACTCTTAGATGATCTGTATATATAAATATGGCATTATATTTACAATATAATATATGAGAAGGTCTTTCAAAGCTTACTCCAGCAGCATGTGACCCTTGATCTTGAGTAGGCAAATTCACAAACATTCGGTCTGCATTTGAACTGCACATTGAAGGATAAACATTCTGATGCATAGGGGTAGATGTAGAAGCAACAACTGGGTAAGGGTTAAGGAAGCACCCCAGCTCGTTTTCCTATATACTTTTTCTCAAGGGGTCAAAAAGAACAATGAATGTATCAACGACTAGACGGAAAGCCCGATTAGAAAATATGAAACTTTTGTTATGAGATTTCATAAGAAGATTAAATCGGCGATACTCATTGGCTAAGTTGCATGGACTCTTCACTTTCAATGCCGCACCTATGTCGGATTCTCCAAAAATACACTACTTTTGACGAACTCAAGAAAGAGTATGAGAAACATAGCTCCTCGGCAATGAAATCGGCATTCTTGGTTTGATTAGTAGGAATTTGGAGTAAAGAGTAGTAGTCAAAGTGTTTGTTGTTTCTACATTTGTCCCCAGCATTTAAAATATCGGCGATGGCAAGTATTTGTTCGGCAGCGGGTGCTAATGTTGAGTTAGATTCGTCGACAGCGATGCCAAATGACTTGCTAGCTACTGACTAGATCGTGATTTGCTAAGAGCTTTTTAGCGGTTAGTAGCCAATGTATTACTTTTGATCGGTTTGTTGGGGGGCCATTGATAAGTAGGGATAATCCATTATTTTTTGAGGAGAGAAAATGAAGAGGAAAAAGCAAGATAGGAGGATTAAGAAAGAGGAAGTGTGTTTCTCTGAAATGAAATAGAAGGCACGTATTGTTTGTGAGATTTGAGGATGTAGCATTTGAAAATTTTAAAAATCTATCTTATTAATACCAGGGACACGCGACTAGTTTAAAAAAGGGAAAACTCAAATGCAAATTTGCGATATTGCATCCATAAAATTTGTGAATAACACTTGCCTTCTATTTCATTTAACAGGAAAACACTTCCTCTCACTCATTCTATCAATTCTTCATTCTTCATCATCATTCTCTTCTCAAACCCTACGTCATCAATGCCCCCAACCCCCTAAACAAAATGATCGAAAGCTATCAGCTATTTACCGCCAAAAAGCTCTTAGCAAATCATGATTTAGTCAGTAGCAAGTCATTTGCCATTAGTGCTTCTGAATGCGACCCAACATTAGCAGCCACTGCTGACCAAATACTTCCATCGATGATACCGTAAAAGCTGGGACAAACATATAAACAACGAACATTGTGACTACAGCTCTATCCTCCAAATCCCTCCTAACCAAACTCAAAATGACAATTTCATCGCCGAGGAGTATTGCCAGTTTAATATTCTTCTAAATCCTTAGAATAACGATTTCCCGTTTTCTGGTTAGGTTTTCGGTCTTGTTGTTGATACATTCGTTGTCCTTTTTGACCCCTTTAGAAAAAGTATATGTGAAAAGGGGTCTGGGGGGTTCCTTAACCCTTGCCTAGTTGCTGCTTCTACATCTACCCCTATGCATCAGAATGTTTATCCTTCAATGTGCAGTTCAAATGCAGACCGAATGTTTGTGAATTTGTCAACTCAAGATCAAGGGTCACATGCTGCTGGAGTAAGCTTCAGTAGAGATCCATAAGTTTGGAGTTTCTATGCCAGTGACATTTCTGACTTGTGAACAATAAACTGTGACCTCTGTGGCAAGTTTGGACATTGAACAGCAACTTCAACAACCTGTAACATTTCTGAAACAACAGACACCACCTGTGACTCCTATTTCATTTTCGAACACAAATGAACGACCTAACACATTCATGTGTTTGAACCAACCACAGCTGGTAACCTCTGTGAGAAGATCAAATAGAGAAAACCCACTTTTTGGTATCGGGTTGAGCTCTTCACAAGGGCAAGAACTAGTGGTGCAGAGCAGCATGTGAATTAACAAGCCCCAGAGAGAAATGAAAATGTGGAAGGGAACAATGCAAATAAATCTGCAAATACTGGTGATTAATAATGGATAATATCTTTCAGCCCTTTTATGACTTTTGTTCTAACTTATTCCTAATATTTAAGTTATAGATAAGTCTTACTTTTTTCTTAGTTTATCTCTTTGTGGTAGAAGTTGTATAGAATCTATATATTCTAGTCTACAATCAATAGAATGCATCATTCTTTTTCTCACTGCAGTCTTGTATTTTACATGGTATCAAGAGCCAATTAGCTCTCACGAATACAACTCTTTCAAACAGCCCTCCCACCCTTCCCATCAAAATGGCCAAAACAGCACTGTAACCAATTCTGATGCCAATTCACTGATTGTTTAATTCAATCCTGTCACTCAGTTACGAATCAAATTAACTGGCAGCCACAATTTTTCTCTGTGGAAAGCAAAGTGTCTATGCTTATGCGTGGTCACAACCTTTTTGGACATCTCGACGGTTCTCGCCCTGCCCCTGCTCGTACAGTGGCTCAAAACAATCAGGATGTCGACAATCCTGCTTTTGCTTCATGGTATCGCCAAGATCGGCTAATTCAAAATGCTACCTTGGCCTCAGTTGATCCTACGCTTGCTGCTACAGTTGCTGCTGCATCCTCATCCCAGGCTGCTTGGTATGCTTTGCACACTGCCTATGCCAACAAATCAGAGACAAGAATCTTCAGTTTGCGCGATCGTCTGGCTCGTCTCATGAAAGAAACACTTCCTGTCACTGATTATCTACACCAAGTTCGATCTCTCTGTGATGAACTTGCCACTGCTGGAACTCCTGTGTCTAATGAGGAACTAATTGTCAAAATCCTCACTGGACTTGGACCTGAATTTCGAGATATATCGGCTGTTATTTGTGCAAGAGATTCCACAATCTCTTATCCAGAACTTTATGAAAAGTTGCTTGACCATGAACTTTTTATAAAGCATGAAGAAGCAAAGAAGCCTTTATCAACTCCAATTACTGTTGCCATTGCACAGCAAATGAACCCAACTCCTCGCCAAGGAAACAACTCTAATAAGCGCCCAAGTGCAAATTCCCCCAACACCAACCAGTCAGGTCGTACCCAACCATGGCGTACTGGAAAAAACAACCAATAGTCGTGTTCTGAGTCACGTTTTGACAATATTCTGAAGTGAAAATTGTGTGATCGTCTTGGTCATTCCGCTAAAGTCTGTTGATCATAATCAGAAGTGAAAATTGTGTGATCGTCTTGGTCATTCCGCTAAAGTCTGTTGATCATAATCACACAATCACCTACAGGCCCAAGCAAACTATGCTGCTCGTTCTCCAACTCAACAGGCTCCTTGGGTTTTGGATACAGGTGCCACCCATCATATGGCTTCAACTGCGCAAGACTTTACTGAGGTGCACACTTACCATGGCCCGGAGGAGATAGTAGTAGGTGATGGTAATGCCATTCCAATATCTCATACAGGTAACACTAACATAAGTGCATCGAGTCAGCAATTTAAGCTTCTCAATACCTTATGTTCTCATGCTATCAAACATAATCTTCTACCTGTTTCAAAATTTTGCCGTGATAACCATACATCCATTGATTTTTTTCCTTTTTCTTATTTTGTGAATGATCTGAGTACGGGGTTGCCTCTATTTTGCGGGCAAAATAAAAATGGGCTATATGAGTGGCTCATTCCCCTCAATGCAACGTTGCTGTTCCTTTTCATCTGTGGCATCGGCGTTTAGGCTATCCTAATCGTCGTATTTTAAACACGATTTTACATCAGTTTCTCTTCCAGTTTCACCTTCTAGAATTTGTCCAATCTGTAATTCGTGTTATTCTAATAAAATGCACAGGCTTTTTTTGAAAATTCATTACAAAGTCAAGGACCATTGCAAATTATTTATAGTGATTTATGGGGGCCTTCTCCTATTTTGTATTGATAACAAGAGATATTATGCCTTATTTGTTGACCAGTTTTCAAAATACATGTGGTTGTTCACTATAAAATCAAAAAAACGAAGTTCTTGATGTCTTTAAAGCTTTACATCCCTTACATGAGCATCGGTTTCAAACCAAAATTTTGTCTCTCTGCATTGGTGGTGGTGGTGAGTTTCAAGGTTTATCCTCATATCTCCAAAGTCATGGTATTGAACACTTAGTGACACCTCCATACAATCCCAAAGAGTGCACAGGTTGAACGTAGACATAGGCATGCTATTGAAACAGCCAAAATCTTGCTGCTTCAAGCCTCCATACCCTCAACTTTTTGGAGTTTTGCCTGTCACCAAGCAGTCTACCTTATCAACCATCTGGCCACTCCAAATCTACAAAAAATATGCCCCTATGAAATTTTATTTCAAGAGGCTCCAAAGTATGCATCCCTTAGAGTTTTTGGTTGTTTATGTTATCTGTGGCTTAAACCATATAACAAACATAAGTTAGGGCCAAAATCTAGTCCTTGTGTATATTTGGAATTCGCTAATAAGTATTACTGTCACCAATGCTATGATCCAGTCAAAAATAAATTGTACTTATCCAGGGATGTTCTGTTTTTTGAAGACATCTATCCATTTCATTGTATTTTTTCCGCTCTAAGCATTCAATTAAGCAATAATATAGCTTGGGAAATTTGTTCTGATGTTTTACCTAGACTACTCCACCATCAAGTTCAAATTTTTGTCATCTGCTCCCAGATGCTTTGCCTGTGCACTCTCCACTGCCCAACTCAACATCTGTCGGATCAGAAGGTGTCTCCTTTGCATCAGGTAATTCTCAAAATTCATCCTCCCCTTCATTGCAACCCACCACTACACCACCAACTAATAACACTCAAACCCCACCGTCATCCAGGCCATTAATCACTTACCAAGGTAGAAATCGCCAACAACCAAGTAACACCATATTACAACTACCTTCCAGTATACAGCCCTCCCACCTACCTTCCCAGTCACCTGAAAATAATCTTTCTCAATCCACACTTGCTTTGACTTCATTTGATTGTGAGCACTTCAACTCATCCTATGGTTATCCGCCCCAAAACAAATAGCCTCAAACCCAAACACTTTCATGTCAATGTTCAACTCTCCTCATCCTTTGTTCCTCGTATGTACAAACAAGCGTGTCCTCACCCTCACTGGAGAGAAGCCATGAAAACTGAATTTGATGCACTTGTTAGGAATCGGACATGAGATTTGGTCCCAGTTCCTCCTTCGATGAATGTGGTTGAGTGCAAGTGGTTATTTCGTATAAAACATAAATCTAATGGTTCCATTGACAGGTATAAAGCTCACTTGTTGCAAAGGGATTTACCCAACGTCCAGGCTTAGACTACCATTCCATTTTCAGCCCGGTAGTAAAACCAGTGACTGCTCGATTGGTACTTACCATAGCGACCCAGTACAACTGGCCAAATCATCAGATTGATGTCAATAATGCATTCTTACAAGGACGTCTTGAGGAAGAGGTTTATATGAGGCAGCCACCAGGCTTTGAAGATCGAAGTCTCTCCACACATGTCTGCAAATTGAACAAAGAAATCTATGGCTTGAAACAGGCCCCCGAGCTTGGTACAGTTAACTCAAAAACTATTTGCTAACTGTTGGGTTTATCAAATCTCAATCTGACTCTTCCTTATTTATTTTGCATAACTTTAGGTTCACTGTTTATATTCTAATCTATGTGGATGATAAAATCATCATTGGAAATCAGATTCATGGGGTTCGTCATATAATAGATGGTCTTTCCACTTGTTTCTCCTTTTCAACCTTGGACATCTCAGTTATTTTTTGGGCATTGAGGTTCTCCCTTCTTCTTATGGTCTTGTTTTGTCCCAGCACAAGTATATTATAGATCTTTTAGACGATGTTGGCATGCTAAGCAGTAAAGGAGCTGCTACGCCTATGACCTCAACTACCATTTTGACAACCACAGTGAATGATCCTCCGATTGATGGCACTCTTTATCGACGGGTAATTGGAAAGTTGCACTACTTGTCCTTTACACATCCTGATATTGCCTTCACAGTTAGCAAGCTTTCTCAATTTATGCACAATCCACGTCAATCTCACTAGAAAGCAGTCAAGCGATTACTTCGTTATCTTCGCTACACCTGCCAATATGGAATACAGATTTCCAAAGCTCCATATTCTCATCTGGTTATTTTTGCTATTCAGATTGTGCTGGTGATCCGAATGATCGCACTTCTACCTCTGGCTATATTACTTTCCTAGGCAGTACACCGATATCCTAGTCATCAAAAAAACAATGATTTGTATCATGATCGTCTACAGAAGCTGAGTATAGAGCTGTAGCCGCTGCTGTTGCAGAAACTAACGGGCTTACAAATCTTCTTCGTGAACTTCGCATGTCACATAAGGGAGTTCCACAAGTTTATTGTGACAATATTAGCACCACTTAGATTTGTTCAAATCCAGTTTTTCATAGTAGGATGAAGCATGTAGCCGTTGATTTTCTCTTTGTTCGTGAACAAGTTTAACAAAAGGAAATTGAAGTTCACCACCTTCACTCAGCTGATCAAGACATACTCACAAAATCACTTTCCAAAAGCTACCTTTGCCCTTTCCAAGATGGGTGTTGTTGACACCACCAACTTGCGGGGGCATAATAACAGATAGTATCTTTAAGCCCTTTTAGAACTTTTGTTGTAACTTATTCCTATTATTTAGGTTATAGATAAGTCTTACCTTTTTTCTTGGTTTATCTCTTTGTTGTAGAAGTTGTATAGAGTCTATATATTCTAGTCTACAATCAATAGAATGCATCGTTCTTTTTCTCACTGTAGTCTTGTAATTTACAGTGATAATGTGCATGAGAAGGAAGGAAATGTAGATACTCCCTCCATTCCCCTCAAATCGTGGGCAGGTAAACATGGCGAAAATGAAGATCAGTTGTTATCTATATTTCTATCAACATCTCCAAAGGCAATCCAAAAGGCATAAATCCCAAACAATAAAAGATAATTTCTTTTCCATTGGAGGAGGAGACGCAATTGGTACAGCTTGAAAACCCTCTTACAATTTTGACATCTTAAAGAACAATGAGTATAATCCACAGAGTACAAAAACATAAAAAGACAATAAGGACATGCAGTATAAAAACTGGGTATCCACATCAGGTAAGAGGATATCCAGTTTCTAGACTACATGTCCTAATTATTATTTTTTTTAAATGTATGAGTACTCTGTGGATTGAATTCATTGTTCTTTATTAAGGTGTCAAAATTGTAAAAGGTGTTTTCAAGTTGTTTTGATTGTGTCTCCTCCAATTATTGATGGAAAAGAAATTATTTTTTGTTGTTTAGTATTTATGCCTTTTGGATCATCTTTGGAGTATATTGATAGAAATATAGATAACAATTGGTCTCCATTTTCGCCCATGTTTACCTGTCCACGATTTGGGGAATGGAGGGAGTAATGTAAACAAACATGCTGTTGGAGGACAGAATAATGTGAATACTCTGGTAGTTCGCATAAGGCTGGTAGATCAATAAGTGGGGGTGGACGAAAGCATTTTTCTCCAACAATATATATTAATGAGGACGATGATGTATTTGTTAAGGTATCGGAGTCAGGCGAGGAGCCAAATGTGGATTGGGATCGGAATAAGGAGAGGAAGAAAGCAAAGAATGTGAAGCAAAAGAGTGCAAGGACCCCATTAAAAATGCCAAGTAACAACACGCTGATAAGGCAAACACTGTTCAAGGTAATAATGATGTCAATTTGCAAGCTTGTTTAGCAACCCAAGGTGGCGTAGAAATGCCCATGTTGTAATAGTTTAGTCAAGTAACAGAGGGGTCGCAAGTAAGACAATAAGGCACCTGGAAGGGTTGCAAAACACTTCAGCAATTTGGATGACCGTGGAGTTCAATTATGAGGTTGAAGAGAGTATAATTCAGGTGGCTGAGAAAATGAAGCATGAGAGGGAGAGGAAGATACTATTGAAGTAATTGGGGTTTTTAAGTTCTTGTTGAATTTCTTAGCAGTCTTCCTCAAGGACTCAGAAAGAATTGTAAATGCATCAATGACAAGATGGAAAGCCAATTCCGAAGAAGGAAATTGATGTTATGAGGTTTTAAAAGAAGATCAAACCGGATATACAGCTCGACGATGAAATCGGCATTTTGAGTGTGGTTAAGAGGGATTTGGAGGATAGAGTAGTAGGTAAAGTGGAGGACAGAGTTTGTCATTGGCACTTTGACTCTATCCTCCAAATCCCTCCTAACCAAACCCAAAATACCAATTTCATTGACGGGCAGTATGGCTAGTTTGATCTTCTTTTGAAACCTCATAACAACAATTCCCCTCTTCTGATTTGGATTTCCATCTTATTTTTGACGCATTCATAGTTCTTTTTGAGCCCCGAGGAAGACTTCTAAGGAATTTTTCAAGACCTTAAAAAACCTAATTACTTCAATAGTATCATCCTCTCCCTCTCGTGCTTCATTTTCTGAGCCCTCTCTTCAACCTCACAACTGAACTCCTCAGCCATCCAAATTCCTGAAGTGTTTTGCAACCCTTACAGGTGCCTTATTGTGTTACTTGCGACCCCTCGGTTACTTGACTCAACTGTTACAACATGGGAATTTCTACACCACCTTGATTTGCCAAACCATTTTGCAAATTGCCATCGATATTACCTTCAACAGTTTTTGCCTTATCAGTGTGCTGTTTCTTGGCCTTCTCGAATGGGGTCCTTGCACTCTTTTGTTCACATTCTTTGATTTCTTCCTCTCCTTATTCCAACTCCAATCCACATTTGACTCATTGCTTGACTCAGATACCTCAACAAAGACAACATCATCCTCATCAATATATATTGTTTAAGAAAAATGCTTTCGTCTATCCCCACTTATCGATCCACCAGCCTTATGCGAACTACTAGAGTATTCACATTATTTTTCCTCCAACAACATGATTTTCACATTATTCCCTCCATTCCCCAAACCGTGGACAGGTAAACATGGGCGAAAATGGAGACCAGTTGTTATCTATATTTCTATCAATATCCTCCAATGATGATCTGAAAGGCATAAATCCCAAACAACAAAACATAATTTCTTTTCCATCAATAAATGGAGGAGGAGACGCAATTGGTACAACTCGAAAACACCCCAAATCCTAAATGCTTCTATCTTCATTCTCCTTGATAATCTTATTATTAGTAATCATAGTTTTCTTTACATTGCTAAGATCTTCCACTCTAATAAGACCATCTTTTCATTTTTTAGAGATGATACGGGGCTGTCATGGCCTCCTTTTTCCACTGTCTGATCATTGCAAAACAAAGTTTAGTTGCAACTTGAACTCTTGTCTATGTCAAAAGTAGTCTTTGCAAGGTGACAAGAAGATATCTTTTTAAGTGTAGTTCTGCACTTTGTTACTACATGTCACATGAATATTTCAACTTTTGTTCTTTCAGTCTGGATTGTTCTGAAATGCTTTTGTGATGATGCATCCATGCTTGATATTGCCGTTTTTCGATATTTCTTTTTCATATTCCTAATAATAACCTTCTTTAATGGATTCATTATGCTGCCAATTGTTCATTTATTTCTCATGCAAAATGTTGACCTTAATTTTTCATTAGAATCATCACTTTTTTTGGGAATAATTTCACCTTATTTCAAAATCAATTTTTGATAATAAAATATCCAAATCCAACTTGGAGTTGGATTCCAAATTTGGGAAAGTACTTCAAGCCTATTTTACTACTCTACCTTTATTCCAAAAAAAAAAAAAAGATCTCTTCTCTTCTTTGCAAAAAGTACAACCAAGCCTAACTCCATCTTTATAAATTCCAATAAAGTGAAAAATCTTTGGAATCTGTGGCCAAACACCTACTAGATTACAGTTCAAAACTAATCTAAGAAGCATAGTCATAGAGATAAAGATTTCAATCACATCAATCACAGTTTTGATCCCTATACCAAGAAAATTAAAGCCCGCAATTAGGATTGGTTCTTTCAAGTTCAGATGATTCGGTCTTGAGCTACGATGAGATGGAGATAATGGAAGTAGTATATGCTCAGATGGCTGTGGCTTTATCTCATGCTACTGTTCTTGAAGAGTACCAAACAATGAGGAAGGAATTAGAAATGAAAAATTGTGTGTTGCAGCTAAAGTCTAAATAGAATGCTACAAAGGCAAGCCAGACAAGGACTTCATTTCTGTTACACTCAGTAAAATTACCAAAATACCTGTAGATGAGAGTCACTTGCATGACGCGTCTTCTTAAACTCTGTTAGAAAATCCAAGCTCATAAATATGATCAGCATGCAAAATTGTGTGGACAATCATCTTGGTTGATTTTTTGAACAACCGGATCGAAAGATAATTTTTCGAAGCAAAAACGCAATTCCAAAAAACTGCACGACATGTCTGCATCGTAGACTTATCACAGACTTACACTTGGATGTGATTTCAATATTTTCTACAGGATTAGAAAACTCAATCGAGAAATTTCTGACAAAAAAACCCCTAAAATTGACCAAGTCCGCGACACGAACATCATACACCAAGGGAAAATTTTTTAATTTTTTGCGAGGGGAATTGCAATCCCTCCTAAACTTACAACACGATCAAAATAGGTCATTTAAAATGTGAAAAGGGTCTTAACACCCATTCTAAAGACTTACTGAACTTCTAATGAAGAGTAGGGGTAAGGAGAAGAGAGGGAGAGCAAGGGTTCATTGAGACAAACTTCTTGCTAAGTTGATTGGCTAACTTTATCCCAGGTATGTAAGGCTTCCTAAAGTATTGTATTGAGTTCATCTACGCGTCCCTTCATCTAGTTGAGTCAAATTTGCAAGTCATAACCAAGTAATACAAATCCTGTAATTTTAAGTTCTAAGTTTCTTGCACTTGTTTGAGTCCTGATGAATATACTTGAGTAAACTGATGAATTGCATTGTTATTACAATGAAATTGGAATACTTATCGTATACTTGATAGTACAACCCTAAATTTTATTATTTTTCTATATGCTGACTACTTTGAGATCATGAGTCTAATTTTCTGAGTTGAGTAAGTTGAGCATGAGGATTGCATTTTCTTGTTTTACGTATGTATATAATGAGTACTTAGTATGTCTTATGTATCGAGCATGATTGATATGATATTAACAGACCATAATAGTGAGAGTCTTGCATAATGTGAGTTGGAGTCTTGAATTGCATTACCTTGAGTGCTAATCCTGAGTTACTGAGTTATTTGAGAAATTGAGTTCAACTGTTTGAGATGAGTCAAAGAGATGAGCTTGAGTTGATGCTCTCTTGGAAAAAATATTGAGCACCGATTGGGTACGAGGAACACCCCAAAAATATGTTGCCAGCGTAAGATATTGCAATTAACTCTAGTGGCTCATATCCCTATAAATAGACTCTCTCTTCGGATTCGAGAAAAAGGGAGAGGTTGACGTCCTTTACATTTAGTTTAGGACGGGTGTGGCAACGACGCTTGCTTTGTTGTGCATCACCGGATTGATGATGGTGGAGAATTATGTTAGTTAGAGTTCCAAGAAACACTTGATTGAGCGTATCATGATTTTCGAAACTAGTTGCATAAAATATCAAGTCTAATTTTTAAGCTATGATTTCAAACTTTAAACTTGAATCATTTATTTGAGTTAAGTTGTGAGATGATGGGTTGAGTCTTGAGTCGAGTTACTTGATTTGAGTCTGAGCCTTATCTTTTATGTACTGATGCCCATTTAGGCCTGTGTCATTAATGATACAAACATAGGTGATATAGGACTTCAGTAGATGCACCTTTGAGGTTTAGTTTCCTTGTTTCTAGAGTTGGTGATCCCTCCTCATTACCCGGGGGAGCCTTTCTTTTATTTTACTGGTTATTTCTATCTTATCTGAGTTAGGTAGCCATGGCTTGTCATGGTACCATCCCGATGTTTAGAGGTAGAGGCTTCATGGACTACGAGTATAGAACTATTGAGTATTGTTTATTTATTCCTTTTTAAACTTGGTCAATTGGGGTTGTTTAATAAGAGCTTCATTTCTACATTGACGACTTGTACTTGAGAAATTCTTCCATTGTTGAGTAAGATGTGACGACGAGGCCATGTGGTTCTCTTGGAAAATCAGCAATGGTTCTGTAACATCCTACGAAATTATCGAGATGTCCTTAAAAAGTAATCATGCACATAATGCATCTTCCCAAGCTCCAATGGAAAATCCGAGATCAGATTTGTGATCAGCGTGAAAAATTGAGTGGGGAAATGGCCTCGACCAGAATTTAGAGCAATCGAGTCGGAAAATATTTTTTTCCAATTAGTTCTGAGACAATGAGAGTGCGCGCCCAGAGCATGACGCGCCTAGGGCGCGGACTCACACTTATGGTTTTTTAAAAAAAAAATTCAACGTGAAATTGATAAAAACAAACTTTGCAAAAAACACATGTCTGCGCAGCTGGTGCAACGCGGACATGATGTTGGGGAATGGAAATTATTTCTTTTAGTATGGGAAGAGCCTTTTGGTCATTCTCCAACCTATCCTAAGTCCCAAAAACGTGTTTAAGGATCGTTTATATCAGATTAAGGGTTTTAAAACCCATTTTTCTCAACTTCTAAATGAGAGTTCTTGAGAGAGAAAGAAGAAGAAGCTTGGGGATTCAAGATTGGGGTCAATTCCTTGAAGACCATCAAGTGTGTTCTTCATCCTAGGTATGTAAGGCTACCCAAAACATGGGATTGTTATCTCATGTTCCCCATTGAGTGTAGTAGGTTGATAGTTGAAGATGGGTTCTGTATGCAAAATTCTTGAATGTTTTACTGAAACTATTTTTATATTACGCATAATTTCTTGAACTGATGATCATTATAACTTGAATTATTTGTTTAGATCAATTATTTGACTAATTATATAAACCTTACATGAGTACTTTGTTAAAAATTATAAGAATGAACTTAGCGGTTGATGTCTAGAGCCTTGACCATATAGGTGTGCTTACTTATTGTGGTCCGGATCTTGAGTCGAATGTATTGATGATTGGAGTTGATGAGATTGATATCCCTAGAGTCTTAAAGAGGTTGAATTGAATCTTAAAGAATGTTCCTAACTCTTTGACTTGATAGATAATGAGGTGAGTTGACGTTCCTTGTCCAAAAGAGACTAAGTGATGGGAAATTTTGATTGTTTGATAGCTTATAAGCATGTTAAGTCCTAGAAGGAGTATTGAGCACAAAATGAGTAAGAGTGAGCCCCACTCGTACTCATTAACTATGTGGCCAGCGTAGGAGAGGATTAGACTATGAGAACGGATGTTTCCTTAGTCCTAAAAAAGGAGTTGACTAATTTATGGATCTACTGACAGACATGTCCCCCACCCCAACAAGGTATTGGGTGGATGTGACAACGACATTGCTCTCGTTGTATCATCACTGGCTCATAGGTAATGGTTGTTAGTTAGAGAAATGCCCAGATAGGTTCCATCTTGATAGTACTCTGATGTTGATATAATGGTATGCATCTTGATTGATGTTGATGTGGTAGTGTTTACTCCTTATTCTGAGAAGAGGTGAGTACCTGATAAGATGATGTCATTCCATATTAATCTGTCTATACTGTTTAATTTAGCCAGTTTACATACTGTGCATTCCACATACTGATGCCATTTGACGCTGCATCATTTCATGATGCAGATTCAGTAGACAAAGGACTTCAATAGGTAATTCATTGAGGTTTAGAGACTTCTAGCTTCAAAGACTTGGTGAGTCCTCCCCTACATTCGGAGGATACCTTTTATTTCATTTTCACATATTTTGAGTTATTTCTGAGTTGTGGTAGCCACGGCCTGTTATGGTACGTTCTTGGACTATAGAAATAGAGGCTTCATGATGGTTTGATGTAAGGTTCTTTCCCCTTCTAAACTGAGTTTTCTTGATTCTATTTTTATGTTATGGATGTTGACTAGTCTTATGGCCTATAGCCCTTATTCCTGATATAGATGTGATGGAGTTGAATGCCTACAAGTTTATATATGATTTTTACTGATGCCTTCCGTTGTTTAGTCGAAGGAATGAATGTGATGAAGCCAGGTGGTTCGCTTAGGGACTAGTAATAGTCTCTAAGTGTCAGTTACGTCTAGGATAGCCTTTGGGGCGTGACAAACTTGGTACCAAAGCATAGAGTTTGATTTTCCTAGGGAGTCTATGAAATTGTGTCTAGTAGAGTCTTGTTTATCAGTGTGTTGTGCACCACACTTCATAAGCAAGAGGTTATAGGACATTAGGAAGTGTTACCCTTCTTTTATGATTTGAGTTCGTCCGATAGAGTTTAACCCTATGGAAACTTTGTTCTAATTCGTGCTTTACACGTTTGCAAAATATGCCTCCAAAATGAATTACTGCTCAAAGAGATGCCTCAGCCCCAACTTTTGATAATTCCCAACCAGAAGTCCCTACTTAGATGAGGATAAGGAGACGGGGTCGACCTGCCAGGACTGCTGAGGTCCCACCGGTGCCCCTACACAGCCATAGCTAGCCCCCACCTTAGAGGAAGAGTTTAGGGGAGCCATTACCATTCTTACTCAGCTAGTGGCCTCCCAGAGTAATAGTTGAGGTCCTCAGGCCCCCAGTTCCATCTCACAGGAGTCCATGGCTGCAACCCGGCTCAGAGACTTCCTACGGATGAATCCACCGATCTATACAGGGTCAAAGGTAGAAGAGGACTTGCAGAACTTCATTGACGTGGTGTGTATGGTCTTGAGGTCCGTGCATGCTAATGAGATCGAAGGAGTTGAGCTTGCCTCCTATCAACTGAAGGATGTTGCAAATGTCTGGTTCAACCAGTGGGAGGACAATAGAGGTGAAGATGCTGAATCTGCAGAGTAGGAGGAATTTGAGGCTGCTTTCCTTGACCACTTCTTTCCCATAGAGTTGAGGGAGGAAAAGGTTGATGAGTTCGTGAACCTAAAACAAGAGGGGATGACTGCTAAGAAGTACAGCCTCAAGTTCATTAAGTTGTCCAGATATGCTCCAGAGATGGTCTAAGACATGAGGGCAAGGATGAGGAAGTTTGTTTCTGGTTTGGGCAGGCATGTGAAGAAGGAATGCAAAGCGACATTGTTGATCCCAGGTATGGACATTTCTAGGATTATGGTATATGCCCAGCAAACTAAGGAAGACAAAAAGAGAGATAGAGAAGAGAAGAAGAGCAGGAAAACAAAATCAACAGGGCATGAGCCTAGACAGCAGAGACAGAATAAGGGTGATAAATCCTACTTTCAAAAGAGGTCTTCTCACCTATGCACTCTCTGAAATGAGTGCACCCTTCCAAAAAAAATAGGTATGATCAGAAGTCTTATGGTTACCAAAATTTCAGGACCTAGGGGTTCCAATCTCAAGCTGGTGTGACCCAAGGTATGAAGGGAAAACCACCTTGTGGAAAGTGTGGTAAGCTCCATCTGGGTGTGTGCCGCGTGGGCAAAGATGTTTGTTACTCATGTGGGAAAACTGATCACTTCCAGTATGATTGCATGAAGAGGAGATGAGGTGAAGAGATTAATAAAGCACAATCCTTCGCAGCACCCCTAGCTGGCAATCATCAGAGGGGAACTACTACAGGTGCACGAGGTGGGATAAACCTTCTTTATGCCATGGTTAATCGTCAGGATCAGGAGGTAGTACCAGATGTTGTTACGAGTATGCTTTGAGTCTTTCTAGAATGTTTGCTTGAACCCTTTTCTGTTTCCACTCCTACTAGTGAGTTTATCATAGCTGGGAAGGTTTACAAAGATTGAGTAGTATATATTTATTATAGAGATACCTTGGTTGACTTGGTAGAATTGGAGATGGTCGACTTTGATGTGATCCTTAGCATGGATTGGCTTCATGCCTGTTATGCCTCAGTTAATTGTAAGACCCAGATTGTTAAGTTTGCATTCCCTAATGAACCTGTCTTAGTGTGGAAAAAGAGTTTTGTTGCACCTAAGGGCAAGTTTATCTCCTATCTTAGGGCCAGAAATCTAATCTCCAAAGGGTGTATCTACCACCTCTTGCGAGTTAAGTCTGATGATGTTGAGTTCCCCACTCTAGAGTCGGTTCCGATTGTAAATGAGTTCCCTGAAGTGTTTCCTGAGGATTTTCCTGGAGTCCCTCCTGATAAGGAGATTGACTTTGGGATTGATGTTCTCTCCAATACCCAACCTATCTCAATTCCACCCCACAATATGGCCCCCGCTGAATTGAAAAAATTGAAAGAGCAATTGAAAGACTTGCTAGAAAAATGTTTTATAAAACCCATTGTTTCTCTTTGGAGTGCTCCTGTCCTGTCCATGCATAAGGAAGATGGGTCTCTCAGAATGTGTATAGACTACCGGTAACTGGACAAGGTCATAATAAAGAATAAGTATCCTCTCCCCAATATAGATGATCTATTTGACCAATTTCAGGGTGCCTCTTGTTTCTCCAAGATAGACCTCAGATCTTGTTACCATTAGTTGAAGGTGTGGGAATGTGATATTCCAAAGACAGCCTTTAGGACAATGTATGGCCATTTTGAGTTCTAAGTCATGTACTTTGGGTTGACTAATGCACCTGCAACTTTCATGAACTTGATGAACAGAGTATTCAGACCATACCTCAACATGTTCGTGATTGTATTTATTGATGATATCTTTGTATAGTCTAAGCATGAACAGGAACATTGCAATTATATTAGAGTGATTTTACAAACTCTCAAAGACCATGAATTGTACTCAAAGTTTTCGAAGTGTGAGTTTTGGCTCAAGTCTGTGGCCTTCCTAGGTCATGTTGTCTCAGGCGATGGTATTCGAGTGGATGCCCGGAAGATTGAAGCGGTTAAGAACTAGCCTAGACCAACCTCTCCCACTGATATACAGAGTTTATTAGGTTGGCTAGCTACTACCTTAGATTTGTTGAGGGGTTTTCTTCCTTGTCTGCACCATTGACCAGGCTAACTCAGAAAAAGGCCAACTTTTAGTGGTCTGATGAATATGAGTGAAGTTTTCAAGAGTTAAAGACTAGATTGACTACCGCACCAATCTTGACCTTGCCCGATGGGACGGAAGACATTGTGATATATTGTGATACATCAAGGGTTGGACTGGGTTGTGTACTAATGCAGAGAGGGAAGTTGATAGCCTATGCTTCCATGCAACTTAAGATTCATGAGAAGAACTATCATACTCATGATCTTGAGTTGGCAGCAGTGATGTTCGCCCTCAAGATCTGGCGCCACTACTTATATGCAGTGTATATGGACGTGTTCATTGACTACAAGAGCTTGCAATACGTCTTCAGTCAGAAAGAGCTTAACCTGTGGTAGAGGAGATGGCTGGAGTTTCTCAAGGATTATGACATAAGTATTCTCTACCACCCAAGTAAGGCTAACATTATTGCTGATGCTCTTAGCAAGCTATCTAAGGGTAGCTCTACCCACGTGGAGGAAGGAAAGAAAGAGCTGGCTAAGGAAGTGCACAGGTTGGCCCGATTAGGAGTATAACTTGAGGAGAATAATGAAGGCAGGGTCAATGTTCAGAATGGGTCTGCTTTATCTTTATGTCAGAAATGAAGGAAAAGCAACAACAAGACCCTTTGTTACTCCAATAGAAGGAAGCTTTTCACAAGCAACAAGTGATGGTTTTCTTTAAAGGGGGAGATGGGGTGTTGAGAAACCAGGGTAGATTGTGTATGCCCGATGTTAATAGTTTCTAAGAGAGAATCATGGCAAAAGCTCACAACTCCCTATATTCTATTCATCCTGGCTCCACCAAGATGTACCACGATCTGAGAGAGGTCTATTGGTGGAAAGGAATGAAAAAAGGAGATTGCTAAATTTGTCTCTAAGTGCCCCAATAGTCAATAGGTCAACGTTGAACATCAAAGGCCTTGTGGGTTAGCTCAGAACTTTGAAATTCCATAGTGGAAGTGGGAGATGATCAACATGGACTTTATTACCGGTTTATCAAGGTCTCGAAAGCAACACGACTCAATATGGTTTATCATGGATAGGATGACTAAATCAATCTACTTCTTAGTAGTCAAGACTACTAACACTGCAGAGGAGTATGCTAAGTTATACATTCATGCGATTGTGAGGTTTCATGGAGTTCCCTTGTCCATCATCTCAGATAGAGGAGATCAATTCACCTCCCAATTTTGGAGGTCTTTTTAGAAGGGATTATGTACTAAAGTGAACCTAAGTACAGCTTTCCACCCTCAGACCGGTGGGTAGGCAAAACGTACTATTCAGACTTTGGAGGATATCTTAAGGGCTTGCCTTCTCAACTTTGAGGGGAATAGGGATGGTCACTTGCCATTGATCGAGTTCTACTACAATAATAGCTATCATGCAAGTATCCAAATGGCCCCTTACGAAGCTTTGTATCGTAGGAGGTGTAGATCACCAATTGGGTAGTTTGAAGTCTGGGAAGCTGAGTTGATTGGGCCTGATCTTGTCCACTAGTCCATACAGAAGGTGAAGGTTATTTGAGAGAGGGTGAAGACCGCACAAGGTCACAAAAAGTCCTGCACTAATGTAAGAAGAAGGGACCTAAAATTTGAGGTGGATGATTAAGTGTACCTGAAGGTGTCACCCATGAAGGGTTTCATGAGATTCGGTAAGAAGGGAATGTTGAGTCCACGATATATTAGACCTTACCATATTATGAGGAGGATTGAGAGGGTCGCCTATGAGTTAGAATTGCCACTTGAGTTAGACGGGATCCGTCTGGTGTTCCATGTCTCGTTGTTGAAGAAGTGTGTGGGTGATCCTACCTTGGTGATTCCTATTGATAGCACGGGAGTAAAAGATAGTCTATCCTATGAGGAAATTGTAGTCCAAACCCTTGATCAACAAGTTCGTAAGTTGAGGAACAAGGAGATAGCCTCCTTCAAAGTTCTATGGATGAACCAATTTGCTGAGGAAGCTACATGGGAAGCTAAGGAAGCTATGAAGATCAGATACCCACACCTATTTGTGTCAAATGACGATCATGTCAAAGGTAATATCCCTACCCATAACTTAATTGAAGTTTCCACTCTAGAGTTGATGTACTTATTCTATTCCTGAGTTTAATGTAGAGGTTACAGAAGGTGAGGGATAGCTGAGAGTTCTAGATTTTTGAGTGAGTATTGAGATGAGTCTTCGGTCTACTTGTGCCTTAATCCCACCTTTACTCATCATTCAACGACGAATGATCGCAAGGGGGAGATAATGTAACACCCCACAAAATTACTGAAATGCTCCTAGAAAGTAATCGTGCACATAACGCGCCTTCTATAGCTCCAACGAAAAATCCGAGATTGGATTTATGATCAGTGCAAAAAATTGAGTGGGAAAAATGGCCTCGACTCGATTTTAGAGCATTCGAGTTGGAAAATAACTTTTGCTAATTAATTCCAAGACAGTGAGAGTGCACACCAAGGGCGCGACACGCATGGGGCGTGGACTCACACTTATGTTTCTTTTTTTAATTTTTCGATGTGAAATTGGAAAAAATGAACTTTTTGAAAAACACATGTTCGCGCCCCTAGCGCGATGCAGACATGATGTTGTGAGATGGAAATTATTTCTTTTAGTACGGGAAAGGCCTTTTTTCATTGCCCAACCTATACTAAGTCCCAAAAACGTATTTAAGGGTCGTTTATATCATATTAAGGGTTTCAAAACCCACTTTTCTTAACTTCTAAATGAGAGTTCTTGAGAGAGAAAGAAGAGGAAGCTTGGGGATTCAAGATTGGGGTCAATTCCTTGAAGACCATCAAGTGTATTCTTCAGCCCAAGTATGTAAGGCAAGCCAAAACATAGTATTGTTCTCCTATGTGCCCCATTGAGTGTAGTAAGTTGATAGTTAAAAGTGATGGGTTCTGTCTACAAAATTCTTGAATGTTTTAGTGAAAACTATTTTTGTATTACACATATTTTCTTGAATTGATGATCATCATAACTTGAATTATTTGTTTAGATGAATTATTTGATTGATTATATAAACCCTACATGAGTACTTTGTTAAAAATAACAAGAATGAACTTAGGAGTTGATGTTTAGAGCCTTGACCATATGGGTATGCTTGCCTGTTGTGGTCCGGGTCCTGAGTCGAATGTATTGATGATTGATGTTGATCAGATTGATATCCTTAGATTCTTAAATAGGTTAAATTTAATCTTAAAGAATGTTCCTAACTCCTTGAGTTGATATATGATGAGGTGAGTTGATGTTCGTTGTCCAAAAAAGACTAAGTGATGGGAAATTTTGATTGTTTGATATCTTATGAGCATGTTGAGTCTTAGGAGGAGTACTGAGCACCGAAATAAGTAAGAGTGAGTCCCACTTTCACTCATTAACTATGTGGCTAGCGTAGGAGAGGATTAGACCATCTGAACGAATGTTTCCTCAATCCCAAAAGAGGATTTGACAAATTTATGGATCCACTGACAGATACTTCCTCTACCCCGGCATGGTATTAGACGTATGTTGCAATGACAACACTCTTGTTGTATCATCACCGGCTGATAGATAATGGTTGCCGGTTAGAAAAAATCCCAGATAGGTTGCCTCTTGATAGTACTCTGATGTTGATGTGATGATATGCATCTTGATTGATGTTGATGTGGTAGTGTCTACTCCTAATTCTGAGATGAGGTGAGTACCTGATGAGATGATGTCATTCCATATTAATCTATTTATATTGTTTACTTTTATCCCGATTACATACCGTATATTCCACGTACTGATGCCATTTGGCGTTGCATCGTTTTATGATTCAGATTCGGTAGACAGAGGACTTCAGTAGGAAATTCATTGAGGTTCAGAGACTTCTAGCTTCAGAGACTTAGTGTGTCCTCCCCTGCATTCGAGGGATACCTTTTCTTTCATTTTCAGATGTTTTGAGTTATTCCTGAGTTGTGGTAGCCATGGCCTATCATGGTACCTTCTTAGACTATAGAAATAAAAGCTTCATAGACACATAGAGGTGATGGTTTGATATAAGGGTCTTTCCTCTTCTAAACTGAGTTTTCTTGATTCTATTTTTATTCTATGGATGTCGACTAGTCTTATGGCCTATGGCCCTTATTCCTGATGTAGATGTGATGGGGTTGAATGCCCACTAGTTTATATTTGATTTTTACTGATGCCTTCCGTTGTTTAATCGAGTGAATGAATGTGATGAGGCCAGGTGGTTCGCTTAGGGACTAGTAATAGTCTCTGATTGTCAGTTACGTCTAATGTACTCTCCCGGGGAGTCATAGGTTCTTCAAGTACCAGACACACTGAGGGTACCCTCCTGAGGCATGACAATTTCGAAAAGTGATGAACACTGGAATGAGATGGCGGATTCACTCAATTTTGAGTTTACTCTCCATATTTCAATATGAGAAAGCAATCTTTGATAGATGATTATTGTTAACACAATGGTGAAAACAAGCACTGTTCTCTTCGGATTAATAAATGATGCAGTGGAGATATAAGGTTTCCAGTAGAAATGAGGCCCTTTATGAAATTCCCCTCTGTGTAGCTCGGAAAGACCCTGCGATGCATTTTTTTAATATCTTAAATTTAGTGCAGAATTTCATAAATTTGACTTCCTATTCTTGCTCAGAGAGAAAATTTGTGCGGGAGAACGGTTACCTACAAGGTATATTTTACCCATGCAAAAATAATATTTTTTTGGTGAAATTTCGCAAATTAGTAGGTGTCTGCAACAAGGACACAATGCAGACTTATCGTGGCCTAGTTCAAAAAGTTTCGAAAAAACTTACTTTTCAACTAAGGGCAATTGGGTAATTACACAATGTCTATATATACAGGAAAACCTTCATTCTGTGCCATTTTCAGACCAAAACTCATGAAAAAACCCTCTCAAATCCTCCCCAAAATATCACAAATTATCCCATTAAATTTCAAGAATCTCAAGAACTTGCTTTTGATTTTAAGAACCCAATTCAACCCTTAAGTCTTCCTCAAGTTTTTCTTCAAGAAACTCCAAGTATAAGGTATGTGGGTCTTCATCCATGGGTTCTTTCATCCATGGAGCTCAACTCTTTTTTTTCTTGAATTTATATGATTTCAAGGTTAAATTCTTTGTGAGTAATTTTTATTATGCATTGTATACATGATTATTTTTTGAAACTTTCAAGTAATGAATATTTATGTTCACATACCATTGGGATTTGATATTGTGATGGAATTTGTGACATTAAACTTATGTATACCATGATGCTATGAAAAGCTATGAAAGAACTTGTGGATTTTAGTTGGATTCCATGATATACCAAAATGACGGTTTTACTAAAATGTTAGTGGGTGATTCTCATGATTTTAAAGTTGACTTTATGGGTAAATTTTATTATGCATTATAAACATGATTTGAGTTTGGATTTTTCAAGTGTTGACTGATTAACCATGAATATCTATTGAAGGCTTATCCCGTGAGTTGATTTATATATATTGAAGTTATGCATGATGTGAACTATGTAAACTATGAAAGATTTTGCACTTTTGAGATGTATTTCATGAAACCCAAATAGGATATCTACTACAATGTTGGAAGGTTGAATTGAATGATTTCCAAATGAATTGATTTTAATCCTCTCATGTTTTATACTCTTGAATTGCGTGATTTTATGTTTATGTGCATATTAACCACCATGTTTTGGCTAATGTAATTGACAAACTTCTGTGTTGTTGAAAGTCCTATTGTAAGACATTTAAATTATGAATATTAGGAAAGTTGAAGGGATATTATGCCTGCTATGAGCTCTTGAGGGCATTGTGAATATTTTAGATGATATGAAGCCCTTTCTTTAATTTTATGAAGCATTAGTTTTGATGAGCTACTCTTTGATAATATTGAGCTAGTATGAGATTATGCATGTTATAACTATAAAATTGAGGAATGTTTGAGATGAATTTCATGTTTCCATATCCATGTTTTGAAAGATGATATTTATGACTGAGGTGGGTTGTTCTAGAGAGGATATGACTTGATGAATTACATTACGTTCATGCATAATCCTCTTGAGTAACATGATTAAAATTACATGTATGAGCCCACCCAATTGTCAAATTGAGTTTGCTAATTTTGAATGATTCTTAATGATGAGGGTTTACTGAATAATGAAAAGGTTTCGCTATATGTATTCTAGTACATAAATGTTATGGAAGATGAGGTATATCAAGTATTATGTGAAACTTTTTGAAATATTATGAAAGCTACGTGTTATTATAAAGCCCTTCTTATGATGTTATGTTATACAAGCTGTGTATGTCATAATTACCCTCATGTTTGTATTCCAATGGGACTAGTCTTATGAAGTTTAGCACGAATGAATAATTGAGGTATGAGACCTCCACCTAGTAAAGCTTATGAGATGATGATATGGGTTCCTTAAACTATCTTTTAAACTAATGGTGAATCCTACTGCTCTTATACATGAGTTGCTAGTAATTTTCATGATACTATGGCTAACTGTGATTTTTCCTCACATATGGGATTTTGGGTTATGAAGTTGATGGAGGGTTGCTTGATTTTATTTAAGTTCATACTTTCTTTATTGTTGTTGTATGTGACTCAACTCTAAATCATATGAATTTCATGATCATGAGTCTTTAAGTATGCAAATTCTTGATTTGGATCTAAGCTATATGAAGAGTATGTTTTATGAAAGAAGAAAGTCTCAATCCATTCTTTATAAGAACATAAGGGTCCTAAACGTGAAGAGTCAACATTTATAATATGGATTCATGAGAATATTATGACACTTTATGTAAGGTTGTGAATTCCTCTCTTTATATGTCACAGATATTATGAATGATGGAGTTTTCCAAGTATGTTATGAAACACGTTGAAGTGATATGGAAGACTATTGCATGTTTTGCAAGACAATCATGATTTATAAAAATGATTATGTGATCCTATGCATGCATTGAACTCATTAAAATTTCCTATGATTTATAAGTAAGATATTGAGCCTTTATTCTATATTCTCCACCCTCTTGTAAGTAAATAATGCCGACATGAAGGGGTCAAGCATGATAACTATTTTACCCTCATGTACAAACTAAAGCTCACTAGAAGGGGTCAAGCATGTTACAATTTCTACCCTCTTGTGAGTAAAAAATGTCTACATGAAGAGGCCGACATGATAACTATCTTACCTTCATGTATCAACTCTCACTAGAAGGGGTCAAATATATTATAATCTCTACCTTCATGTGTAATGCGATGCCTACTAGAAGGGGTCAAGTCTATGCATTTTTTTACCCTCTAGTACAAGGTATACATCATGTGTAGGGGTCAAATATTTGAATGAGCTACTCATGCCATGTTATCATGTTTTTACAAGTCATTCAAGTTATGATTAAATTTATGAATGATGTCAAGTATTCCATCGGATTAGATTTAGCACCGAAAGAGACTTAAGGTGGGGGCTTGATCCAAGGGTTCCTTATATAAAGTTTTTGGTCTCTTAACTATGTGCCACTTATGAAATATATTATTTCTCTAAATTGGCTTTACTAGTGGATCCAACTAGAACAATTTACCCACTGTGTGGGGTCAAGTTCGGTTTATCTTGGCAAAGTAAACTACTCCTTTATTCAGTGTAGAGTGAATATCGGGATTCTAAGTAGTAGCTTGCTTGATCTTATATGTATGTTAGAGTCTCCTCCCACATATGTACAATATATTTATTATATTATGTAAGTTTTACTATCTCCATGCATGTCTTAATTTAAGCATTGATTATACATGTCATATTGAGCTTATGTCTATTGATCATGATTATGCATCTTAATTATGACTTATGACCTTTTTTTATGCAATGCATGCTCACACAATAGTACATTCCAAGTACTAATGCATACTTTTTGCCCACATGGTTTAACTATGTGGGGACCGTAACTCCTCGATATCTGCCATGTGGCTAGCTTGGATTTGTGAACATTATGCTTGTGGTGAGTCCTCTAGTTCAGGGACAATATTCTACTTCTATCTTACTTTTGTTGAGACTTTATTTCACTTTATTTTCTAGTTTGAGGGTGAGCCTTGGACATGTCTTTACTCCCTTTCCTATTCATATTTAGATGTGTGGTTGGATACTATGCTATGTACCTATAATTTGATATTGAGATTTGATGGAGACTTATCCCTTAGTCTCTATACCTTATGTGATGCTATTTGATGCTATTGATAAAGTGGTGGAAGTCCTAAGTCCCTATTTCCCCATAGCTTGAGTCTTACTTACCCTCTCCTTAGACTTTGTTTGTTATGTAATTCCTGCTAATCCTCTTCCCTAAACATCCCTATAGCGTGAGTCCAAATTCCCGCTTCCCTTAGAATTATTTGTTGCTTGCTTGTTTCTAAATTATGCTTCTGCAACTAAGGATGTGCAGATGATATGCTAAGAGGCTTGTTTGGGTTTCCTTCGGGATTCCCATTCTTTGTGTCACGTCTAGTCCCTAGGCTTGGATCGTGACAAGCTTGTATTAAAGTAATAGGTATATAAATGGTACTCGGACATCTAACACACTGGGTTGAGTAGAGTCTTGTTCATGGTTGTGAAGTGCGCCACAACTATTGATAGAAGGCTATGAGGCGTCTTAGGAAATGTTTCTCTTCTTTATGATCCATGTCCTGCCATTAAAAGTACCTAAGGTTATTCCTCTTACTAATGACAGTGGGTTAAGATGGTTGCTTTGAGTGTGGTAAGTAGGGCACAAGAGAAGGGATCTCCCGGTGTCCGCAAGAAAGGGAAGAGAGAGAGCTCGTAACACTATACCCAGTATGTATGTGTCTCCTTGAATATGGTGATGGTTAGTACTAAGTGGTTTCGTGGTGCTATGGTTGATGTATTAGTAAGTGGTTATGTTGGGATATTGGTAACAATAGTGGTTCATGATCATTCTCATATATAGTCTTGACATATTACTCATTATTCTTGCAAGCTCTTGAAGTAAGTTTATTGAAGTTTCATGTGCAATTATGAAAATATGATACTCATGCTTTTAAAATGATGTTCATGTTAGAAACTTTAAAAGTTGCATCAATGTTTAATTTGCATTATTGTTTTAGTAATGAATTAATAGATGTTCCATTTTATTCATGCTATCTCTATTCACATTCGGGGATGGATGCTCCCAAGGGAAGATATTGAAACACCCCTCAACATAGATTGGAAAGACCCTGTGATGCAACGTTTTTGAATACCTTATAATACATGTAGAATTTTGTAAATCTGACTTTATATTCTTGTTCAGAGGGAACAATTGTGTGGGGAGATGGTTACCTATAAGGTACATTTTACCTGTGCCAAAAGAATATCTTTTTGATAAAATTTCCCCACCAGTAGATGTCTATAACAAGGCCACGACGCGGACTTGCCGCGGCCTAGTTCAAAAATTTCAAGAAACCTTCCTTTTCACCTAAGGGCAATTGGGTAATTGCCCAATGTCTATGTATATGGAAAAACCTTCATTCTTGTCCATTTTCAGACCAAAACTCATGAAAAAACCTTCTCAAATCCTCTCAAAATATCACAAATTATCCAATTAAATTTAAGAATCTCAAGAACTTACTTTGGATTTCAAGAACCCAATTAAACCTCAAGACCTACTCAAGTTTTTCTTCAAGAAACTGTAAGTTTAAGGTATGTATGTGGGTCTTCATCATGGGTTCTTTTACCTATAGAGCTCAACTCTCCCTTTCATCTTTTACCTATGGAGCTCATCTCTCCCTTTTTCATGAAATTACATGATTACAAGGTTAGTTTCTTTATGGGTAATTCTTATTATGCATTGTACATATGATTTTTATTTGAAAACTTCAAGTAATGAATTTATTATGTTCACATACCATTGGGATTTGATATTGTGATGAAATTTATGATACTAAAGTTATGTACACTATGATGCTATGAAAAGCTACGAAAGAACTTGTGGATTTTAGTTAGATTACATGATACACTAAAATGAGGGTTTTAGTACAATGTTGGTGGGTGATTCTCATGATTTTGAGGTTGAATAATTTATGGGTAAACTTTATTATGCCTTATAAACATGATTTGACTTTGGATTCTTCAAGTACTGATTGATTAAGCATGAATATCTATTGAAGGCTTAAAACATGA
>JAABOM020065861.1:0-40691 GCA_011800125.2 Solanum clarkiae | reverse complement strand
CATAATCATAGGTAATTTCATGAATTCATAACATACTTGATAGCCCATATTCATCATGAAGTCACTTGACTAGTAAAACATGCACATATCTTGAGAGTTATTAACTTCGCATTTCATCAAACACTTGGTGGGCACATATAAGAACATGTTCGAATCATGAAAAATGCAAGAGTATAGATCATGAAATTGTGAAATTGATGCATCTTAAAATCATGTAAATCAATCCACCGACATCATGGTAAAACCCCATCATGGGTAACTTGTATATCACATCAAAACTTCATAATAGTTCATAGATTTCATAGCTTGAATCATGTATAATCTCAATAGACAAACATCAACTTATACTCTAAGCTGAAAATAGATATTCATGCATAATCAACAATATTTGACAAAACTCCAACATATTTCATGCCCAAGTTTCATAATAATAGGTACTCATAAGAAATACAACTTGAAATAATGCAATTTTTATAAAAAGGAAGATTGGGCTTCATGGGTGAAAGGAACCCATGAATGAAACCCACATACCTTAGACTTTGAATTTCTTAAAATTGAGTTGAGAAAGACTTGAAGCTTGGAATGGGGTCTTGAAATCCTCAACTTGTTCTTGAGTTTCGTTGAATTCTTATTGGAGTTTGGTAGAGGCTTTTGGTAGAATTTGAGAGTGTATTCCACTTGGGAGGAGTGAATTTGTTATTTAGAAATCGGGTGTAGGACTTTAGAAAGTGTTAAGATAGCATAGGAATCCCCAAAAGACCAATAGAAATAACTAAATTTACAAAATGACATTAATGAAAGGGAATTTGGAAAAAATCTGTATATAACCCTGTACAGATGAGTTCTACGAAAACGAGCATAACCTCTTCATCCGACTCTAAATAGGTAAAACTAAGTTTTTTGGAAAGATAATTCAAAGAGTTTTAATTTGGTAAGTCGTATGCCACCCAATTCTTTCTGTACTAAGAGATATGCCCTTATAAAGTCGATCCTCCTACCGGTACTTGTGGGAAATTTAGCCAACAGAAATTCCTTCGAACATGGCTTTATGTAGGGTACTCATGATGGTCTTTAACGATATGAATAAGCTTGACTTATATTTGAATAAGAGCCTGAAGCTTGGATGAATTATTTGAGATCCAGAATGAGTTTTGATGAAATATTTGAATTTTTTGGGACACTTGAATTTTGATGAAATATTTGGCTAATTGTTAGAGAGGGTTTTGGAGAATGTCTTGAATGATATGGGATTAAAAATGACTAAGTGTAGGTTTTTTATGCATAGGAAGGCTTAGTCCCAATATCCCAAAGCCTTAGGCCGAATTAAAAAAAATGGCACAAATATACACTAGTCTGCGCTTTGGCCGCGTCGCGCTAGGGGGGTGGACCCTCACTGGAATTTGCCAACTTTGAAAATTTAAATTTTGCTACAGTTACTCTAAAATTAGGGTTACGCTCATTTCCCACACAATTTTATCCCCTGACTCACGAATATGATGTTAGATTTTCAATATCACGCACGAATTTTGAGATATATGAAAATTATAATTATGGGCATTTTCAAGACACATTTTTTGACACTTTTTGGGATCGTTTCACAAGTATTCCATGTAATTAGACATAGCATCTATTGAGGCTTCAGAAGGGGGCTCGACACAAGGGGTTCTTATACAAGGTCTTTAGTCTCTAAACTATGTGCCACCATAGGATTATATATTTTACCCTTGCTATACTATTTTATTTATCTAGTTCTTGTTATTATGTTGGTTTGCCTTGGAAAGTAGAACACAATTCATCAGGTGTGTCATGCCCGGTCACCTGTATCGAGAAGGGTGTCATGCCTTGGATTCTAAGTCGTAGTTGTTTGGTCTATGTCTGCTAAGGTCTCTTCCCACATGTGTATGATATATTATGCAAGTTAAATATTTTACATGCATATTTTATTAAAAACATTAATCGTTCATGCCATATTGAGATTTTATCCATTGTCTATATGTATGTATTTTGAATATTATGGCTTATGTCTTTGTTTCATTGCACTCAAAATAATTAGTACATTCCAAGTATTGACGCACACTCTATACCTGCATGATATCACAATGTAGGAACCGGAGCTCCTGTTGATCATCCTCCTCCACGTGTTTAGTTTCGTTTATTTGAAGAAAGGTTTTGGTGACTCCTCAACTCCAAGGACAATATCTACTTTTCATTCATACTATGTTAAGACTTGCTTATTATGTTTAGATGCTTATAATTTTGAGGGTGAGCCCGGAAAGTTTCTTGGCCCCCGCTCCATTCCATGTAGAGGTGTCGTTGGATATTATATTATGGTTGTTTATGCTTTAGAGCTTGACTTTTCTTATGCCACTATTATTATGAAAAGCTTCCCTTAGTGCCGCTTCCTCTTTTAATTATATCACTTGATGTTTATTTTTCTTCCACGACCAAGGATATGTGAATGATATGTTAAGATGCTTGTTTGGGGTTCCTTCAGGTTCCCATTCATCGTGTCATGTCTAGGCCCAAGGCTTAAGTCGTGACAATCCTCCTTCACGTGTCTAGTTTATTTACTTGAAGAAGCTATTGGTGATTCATCCACTTCGGGGACAATATCCACTTTCCTTTCATGCTATGTTAAGTCTTGTATAATTTCTTTTGGTTGCTTATTATTTGAGGGTGAGCCCGGGGAGTGTCTTGGCTCTCGCTCTATTTGTATGTAGAGGTGTTATTGGATATGATTGTCTATGTTTGAGCTTGACTCCTATTATGACTATGATTCATGAAAGACTTCCCTTAGCCCCGCTTCCCTTTTTATAATTGACTCCTGTTATTGTCTTATTTTTTTTCCGCAACCAAGGATGTGTATATGATATGTTGAGAGGCTTGTTTAGGTTCTATTCGTACTTTCCATTCACTGTGTCATATCTATACTCTAGGCTTTGATCATGACACAATGATTATATGAAGTTAGAATTGAATTCGGGTGATTCACTGACTAAACTTGTGGGAAGAAAATTAATTCTTCAAACCTCGAAAGAGATGGATTTGAGGCCAATATGGTTGTCAATAAAGATAGTAACCCAACCAATGTGATTGAAGATCCCTTGAAGTAGGTTCATATGGGTAATAATAAGTTCATATTGACACTACGCACTAGCTAAGAGTGCTTGAACTGCTACTAATTATGAGGGATGAGTTATTAACTCTTAATGAATTCATAGTCTCTAAGGATGATGTATTTAGAGCAGTATACAGTTGATGAATTCACCTATAAGAGAAGTGTAGTGAGGCTGCTCCTATGAGACTTTGGCCTAGTCTCTAGAGCTCTCCTGAATAACCAGGCATGTGCATATTCTATTGGCACAAAATCGTATTGAACAACAAAATATAAGAATAAAAATGTGATTGATAGAATCTCTGACTTACAATAAAGAATTTTTAGTTCATAGAAATTTTATATTTCACGAATAATTTTGTAAGTTAAATTTTATCTATCTAAGTTTGGTTCATAGTCCAAAAGACATCAAATCTACATCATTTTGGTCATACAAAATTAAGCAAGTCTTGTTATTATTCTTAAAATATTTTTAAAATACATGGGGGATTGTTGGATATTTTAAAAATATTTTAATTATTTCCTAAATGACACTACTTAGTCATAAAATGTGTCATTAATGACTACACAAAAATATTTGTGAACACAAATATTATATGATAAATATTCACTCTTTATATGGCAAATGCAAAGTCAAATGCTTGACAATTTTAAGGCCAAATACTTGGCCATTTGCATGGCACTTTCAGGGTCATATGCATGGCAATTTCATGGTCATTTGCATGATACTTTCATAGTCATATGCATGGAAAAAAAATAAGATCATACATCACACTTAATCACCAAGTTTCAATAAGTATATATATGTGTCTTTATTTTTAAACAAAGTATGAAAAGTGTAGAACAAGAGTAAGAGTAAGAATAAGTAAAAAGAATAGAAAGTTACTACCCTTTCTTATTATATATTTTCTTGTAATTTTTAACTTACTATTATAAACCCCATTTTTGGCTTGATTAATTTTGTAGTAATTGTATTTTGTTGATTCACGTATCCTCTATGTATTTAGAGAAGGCTTGTTTAATCCTGGGGATATATTTCACGCTGCTAAAATAGTTTCTTAGGATAGTGCCTAGCACAACTCAAGTATTATTTTTACTTATATATATATACTATTTCAAAATATTATTGTGGTAATATTTATCTAAATTCATTGATTATCTAAACTTATTAATTTTTACTCATATTTCATCTTCTCAAATAAATATATAGAGAGAGATATTTTATTTTTCGCCTACAATAAGTAGAATAATATCCGCGGTAATTGTTGAAGATAGATATAACAATTGCAAAAATTATTTCAGCAAAAGTTGTGATAGCCACAATAATTGTTGAGACTACACACAATAACTGTTGAGACTAGACACAAGCTAGCCAAATAATTTAAGTGGGATAATTGCACTAAGTATTATGTTCAACATATTTTAGCAACTGCTATGATATCTATAATAATTGCCAAGGATAGGCATAATAATAGCCGAAATTATTGCAGCAATTGTTGTGACAACCACAATAATTATTGAGACCAGGCACAACTACTGCTGACACTAGACACAAGCTAGCAAAATAAGTTGAATAATTATTGAATATAATACAAAATGAGAATGAGAAGTCTTACCGAGTCAGATAGGGGATCAAACAAATCATCAATTTTAACAGAATTATTTTTCTTTGCATTCAACCATCTAAGAATTTTTGGACAAGTTTCTTCATCTGATAAATTTTTAAACCGAAGACAAAGTTGGGGAATAGCTTAATATCCCCTAGCCTATATAAAATAATATCATCATAAATCAAAATAATAAACCAAACATTAATAAAGATAAAAATATATTGAACAAAATTTACCATAAAAGTCCAAGGAAAACCAAAAAAAAATTAGTTGCTTTCCCTATTGAGTTCAATTTCTTCAAAGGATATTCAATGGTGAATGTGAAGCTTTTCGGGTCCTATGAATGGGCATGAAATACTTTAAGATTGGCGCAAAGGTCAATCTAGTCAACAGGAATGAAACGACCCCAAAACGTGCCCGAAAGTGTGCCTCAGAAGTGCCCAGAATTTTGAATTCCATATATCACAAAATCTATGTGTGATATCAAAATCCAACTTCATATTCTTGATCAGAGGATCAAAATTAGGGGATAAAGGGTCTAACCCCGATTTAAGAGCAACTGTAGCAAAATTTAAAAATCGTAAAAATGCGATTTCCAGAGACGATCTGCACCCCTGGCGCGATGCGCCAAGGGGGTGCTCCTATACATTTTTGTGTCCAGTTTTTCTATCTTTGTCCATGATTTTTGCGTCTTGGGCCTAAGTGTTCCCGAATGTGGTTTTACCTATACTTAGTCATATTTCATCCTCATATCATCCTAAACATTCCCCAATACTCACTCAAGTACTTAGCCATATTTTTCACTCCGAAATTCAAGTCTCAAACCCTCATCCGAAACTAAGGATTTTCTTTAAGCTTTAAGTCTCCATTTTCAATCTTCATCAAGAGCTTCTTCAAAGCTAAGGTATGTAGATTTTAGCCATTGGGTTCTTCCAGCCATGGTGACCTAATCTCCTTTTTACTCAGTATGCATGGTTTAAAGTTAATTTTATAATTGGGTTTACTAGTATGAACATGTCTATGAATTATATTAAAGCTATGTAAAGTTGTGACTGTTTTGCTATGTTTTGAGCTATAAATCTTGGATCTATTGTAAGATTTGATAAGGGGTTTTGATGCATGTTGCTAGAGGGTGTTGTAAGGTATTGTATGATGGTTTTACTATGAATTTTCTTGCATGATTTCATCTCTATATTTCATAATTTTATACAAGCACTACACACCTTCTAAGTGTTTGATAAAATATCTAGGTGTGGTTTCTTGAGGAATTGAGGGTCCAAAGCATGATATACGATAAGAATGATGTTATGATGATGAAATGAGACTCCGTATATGATGAATTCTTTATAAAGTGTTGAATTAGACCATGCAAAATCCGGGGGGACCAAGAGCACGGATAACCTAGATGGGGGACTATACTCATCAACCTAGTGAGGGGTTTGTACTTCACCACCAGGGTGATGGGATGACATCATCATCAATCTAGATGGAGGTTTGCACTCATCAACCTAGTAAGGGGTTTGTACCTCACCACCTAAGTGATAGGGTGGAATCGTCACCAACCTATCAAGGGATTTGTACTTTGGAAAGCAAGATTAGTCTCTTCTACACATATGATATCCTATATGAGCTTGAGTTACTTAAGCATGTTTTATTATGCATTGATCATACATGCCAAGTTGTTATATTATGCCTATTTCCTATTGTTATGCATTTTGATTAAGGTGCCTATATCTTGTTTCATTGCATCCTACATACTTAGTACATTCAAACGTACTAATGCATACTTTTGCCTACATGATATCACTATATAGGAACTGGTGCCCAAGTTGATCATCCTTCTCTATGTGGCTAGTCCGGTACTACTCAAGCTAGTTGGTGAGTCCTCCACTTCGGGGACCTTAGTCTTTGTTGCTCTTACTTTTTAATGAGATACTCTTTTTTATGTTCTATTTTGATTATTAGGGTGAACAATTGCTTTGTCTTGGCCCCCGCTCTTATCTATGTATTGGAAGTGCTTGTTGGACATATTATGTATCTGTTATATGAGTTTGACTCTTGTATCTTGATTATGATGTTGTGAAAGCTTTTTCCCTTAGCCCCTTTGTCCCATACTCTTACTCTTTATGTCTTTTATATGCTTTCGCGACCAATGATGTGAAATAATAAGTTAAGAGGCTTGTTTGGAGTTCCTTCGAGTTTCCCATTTGTCGTGTCGCGTCTAGGCCCTAGGCTTGGGTTGTGACAAACCTAGCATCAGAGCACTAGAATGATAGATCCTCGGAGTCCAACATACCGCATTGATTAGAGTCTTATTCATGGTTGTGAAGCGTGCTCTTACCAATGGTGAGCTCCGGGATGCTCTTACTATGCTTGTCCAAGTTGTGGCCAACCAAGTCAACTAAGGGCCCCAAGACCCTCATGTTACTACTTCGGGAGCTAGGGTAAAGGACTTCATGAGGATGAATCGTCCTATGTTATACGGGTCAAAGGTGGATGAAGATCCATAAGAGTTCATTGATGAGGTCTATAAGATCTTGAATATCATAGGTGTTGGGCCAAACGAAAAGGCAGAGTTGGCGGTATACCAACTCAAACGGGTAGCCCAAATATGGTATGATCAATGGAAGGGGGAGAAGGGAAATGGATATGTGGTGCTTTAGGAGGAGTTTAAATTTGCTTTCCTTATTCGGTTTTTCCCTCTTGAGCTTAGGGAAGCTAAGTTGGTGGAGTTTATAAACCTAAAACAAGGTGCTATGAGTGTGAGGGAGTATGACCTCAAGTTTACTCAACTTTCAAAGTATGCTCCTCATTTGGTGGCCTATCCTAGATCTATGATGAATAATTGATTGATGGTCATGCTCCAATAAGAAAGCGGTCGCTATCAGTAATTAACTTAACCGAGACTAGGGTTGAATCGATAGGGAATACGGGGCTTGACAATAGGGGTTCACTACCAATCATTCCTAGTATCTATAACTACAATCTCTAAAAGAGGGGGGGTTGTGATTCAAAAATAACATAAAATAAATGCTAACCAGATTATGGGAAAATGCTCAATTTTGGGAACAACTTGGGAATTATGTTCCCCATGGTTCGTTGACTCAATTTCCTAGATAACATAACTATGATTAGTGAATTGCATGTTGGACGATAACTTAGGTTCTTCCACCCCTCTTGTGAAGGTGAAGCTCGAATTTCACCATGGCGCTTGGTCGGCTACTATAACGTTCCAACTAACCATTACCTATTTTCCCAGTCAACCTCCCCTTGGTCAGGTTTGGTCGATTAGACGGGAAAACATCAACCGAATCTTGTCATCTACTTCCCTTTTCCTATTCGTCACTATCTTTGTCAGGATCGTGATAGTAGGTAGGGTTTGGTGTTTCCACCACTCAAAAATATTAATCATGAAGGGAATTAAACAATACATGAAAAACCCCAATCATAAATATGCACAAAACCTAGGTCATCTCAAGTCAACTACCCATGGTTCCCACAACCCCAAGTTGTGGGTGCTTAGCTACTCATGGCTAAAGCAGAACACACAAAAATGCAAATAAGAGACATAGTTGGGAGTTTCCCCAATAACAATGAAGAAAATAGGCACCACAAGTTGCAAACCCACAAGCTTGATTGATCCACAATGTGTACAAAACAAGGTTTGCAATTTTCCAAAGATGAGTCTTTCCAGGAAGAACAAATAATCTACTTTAAAACCTTAGAAAAGCTTCAAAAATATCCTTGAGTAATGTCTCTGGTTGAACTCCCTCAAAATACCCTAACTTAAACTATTTATATTGTGTACAAAACAACCCTAAAATTTATGCAAAAAAGACAGTTGGCATCTATTAAATTTCGTAGTTACGACTTGTAGGATGGCCTACGAGTCGTAGTCAGGGTCTCGTATTAGGATCTTGGCATCTTGAACTGAACGGATAAAATCCATAGGTACGAGTCGTAGCTTTGGCTATGACTCATATGTTGATCTCGTAGTGTTGGTCTTCAGTTTTTGGTCCAACATTTTGGCTGTCTGATTCTCGCTATGAGTCTACCTGTACGAGTCGTAGAGTGTCTTACAACTCATGGGCTAGGCTCGTAGGAGTGACCTTCACTTGGATGATTTCTAATTTTTTGTCTCTGATTCCTGCTACGACACAATCTACAACTCGTAGTGTGAACTACGACTAGTAGGTGGGCTCGTATGGCCTATGCTTTTGCAAAATCTACAACTTTTCTTTAAAATTATGCTAACCTAACTTTTCTGCAAGATTAACACAAAAACACATCAAAACACTAAAAAGTCACTTTAAGAACTCCCAAAATCCTTTGTTTCAAGCACCAAATGTGTTGTATTTTGACAACATATCAACACTCTAAACTTAGAATTATTTCTTGTCCTTAAGCAACAACTCAATCTATACAGACAAAGAGAAATACATAGCAACTAGACTAATGGCATACATATCAACTTCTCTGATTTAGATACCCAACTACATTTTCAAAACAGGATTTTAAAACTATTTAGAAAATAGGAAGATAATGAGATACGTGGCAATCCAACCATGATAAGCTAAGGATCATCAACCTTACACAATCACTGGCATAGTCATATGCTAATCAAGTAGTGCAAATGCCCTCACTAGAAAGAAGTCCCTTATACTCACTCAAGCACACTTAGAAATTAGGAACTGAGGAAGCATTCTCAAACTCACAATTGAAATTTATGCAAAATGACTAACACCATAAGCTTTCCCCCATACTCATTTTTTTGGTTTAGTACAAAAGAGGATTGGGATCACTTTAGGACTTATTGGCTTGTAAAATGGGCTCAGGGCTTTGGTATGGTATTTTGGGAAAATTGTGACTAAAAATATATCTTGAACCATGTTTACCAACACTTTTTGCTTTCACACTCCAACCCTTTCACCAACTCCTTCTTATTTCCCCCTTTTTAGGCTTTTTCCCAGGTTTATTCTTTCAATTTTCAGTTGAGCCTTCATTTAGAGCTCATTTTTGCTAATCTTTTCAACTCAAGGCACTTCTTTCTTTTTCTTCACTCGGCTCATGATTATTCATTTTATTTCTTTTCATCTCAACTAACTACGTCATTTTTGCTACTTTACCACAATAAGGACTACCCTCATCTTAGGCTTTTAGCCTAAAGTGAAGTACACAATATCTATGCCCCAAACCAGGGCCACCAATGCAGCCACCCTCAACTTAGGCTTTTAGCCTCAATCAGAGTTCACATGTTCAAGGATAGATAAGGGCCAATATCAGGGTATTTCATCAAAAGGAGGTGAGGTTAGCAAGGTGTCAAGAAAAAAAATTGAGTACATGAGAAGCTCAAACATTTGGAACAAGGGACTCACTAGTTCATTTGGTAGATCATTTAGGCAAAAGTGGGCTTACTTTAGAACAAAGGCCTAAGATCACTTCCAAATCAACCAATTCACCAAACCAATCTTAGAGTACTAGGGCAAGTTCTGAGTCCATACAATGATACATGAATCTATCAAAATAAGCTCACAACACACATGGCATTTGCATCCCCTATCAAGTATAGAATCGGAGGTCATGCTTTTAGTATTAGCTAACCTTCACAATATCAAAAAACATTGTCATATACCCCAAAAATGTATGAATGCATCAATAATCACAGTCTCAAAAATTTTGAGGGTACCCAATTTTGCATCAAAAGTTTAAAGAAAATTTAAGAGCTGTATATATGCCATAAGATAACATTACCATGCATTTATAACTTATCTATACTTCCTAAAACATACTGGTTCAACAAAAAATTAAACATCCACAAGGAAAAAGAAACACGGTAAGAAAACCTTGGGATAAAAAATAGGGGATGTTATAGACTTGAGGCTACTCAAACTTCACTTTAAGCCATAACTTCCACCACACCACCAATAGATGATACTTTGTCCTAAAAGTAAAGACAAAACAAGAACAAAACATTATAACATAGATATATATATACATACATTCATTAAAAAAAATTAAACGTTCAAAGTAAAAGTAAAAATAACATCTGATATGGACATAATTAAAGCACAACCAAACCACATAAAAACAAGATTGTCTAAAAAGAGAAAAAAGTATCCAAAATGTCAAGATAAGACTGGGGTCAAAGAAAGTCAAACATATTGGTGCTCATGCACCAGTCTCCTCCTCTGCTGCAGTGCCGGAAGTACCCTCTCCAGGCGGGGTGTGTTGTGCTCTCTCTCTCTCTCTCTGCATAGCCACTTACATAATCGACTCCTGTACCACCTCAGCAGGTATTGCATTCTCCTTTTGTCTCAGCTTCTTCGAGGCCAACTCTGGGTCAGCATGTTCGAGGGGACTCTTTCCCCGGGTGTATGGACGGTCGGTGAGCCAATCAAAAGCCTTGCCACCTCCCTATGCTACCTCTGGGGCTAGAATAGGGGGCTGCCAATAGCTATAATAAATCACCCTTGAACCTGACGAACTCATCAGTCACCACACTCGTGTCAGCAAGCATAGCACCCTCAAACCTCTTCTATACTCCAGCCTCGAATGTATTGGCCCGTGCATTAACCGCTCGGACTCTATCATCAACTAACTCTCCAGCAAACGCGTTAATCATTTCCTCAGAATCCCGAATAGACTGATCAATCAATGGCTGGACCAGTGCTGATAACTCTCGTAGCCTGCCCTCTACTACAGTAACCCTACATAATAAAGCTTGAAATGTAACAGTAGAGAAAAGAGGGTCAACCTGTAAAGAAGGAGTTGCTGGTGCTGGAGTGTTGGATGAGGTGTTGACTCGATCTCAGCTGTAGGTGTGGACTCTATAGCGGCCGGAATAATCCCTGTAGTAGTGGGAAATGGAGCTGGGACCTGAGGATCTGCGAGAAAAGGTTATAGAATAGGGGGAGTTGGGCGTGGTAAGGCCACAGGGTCCTCTTCAGCCTTTATCAGGCTGGGATCTATAGTATGTGTATCCTCCATATGAGGGTCCCGTTAGGGGTCAATGGGAATACTTGTTGCACTGCATAGTTGATGAATAAGAACTGGGAAGGATAGTGAGGTATTCGTCTGAGCTTTAGCCTCATGGATCTGCTCTAATACAATTCAGGTCCAATCAGTATCATAATCAGCAAGGATGTTGGCCAATAATACTGCCCTCTCAAGCGTGATCACATTATCGGCGAAAGTTGGCCTAATACGCCAGCGGATAATGGACTACCAAAACTTTGCCCGGAATGATAGGTATGCCTTCACAATCGAGTCTACATGGTTTGTGATCCATGTAGGCTCCACAGTCGGATCGTAGATCTGACTCGCAATCCACTGTAACAACTCCGTCCTGACCCCAATATCCTTCCCAATAATCATTTTTCTCATTTTATCAATCCAACTATCATACTCAGCAGTCAACTGGGGTACTCTATAGGTGGTAAAAACTATACTCGATGAATTTTCTCCTCTGAGATGTTAACCTTCCTTCCACTGGCTGTCGCCACTCATAGCCTCGGCTGCTAGATTGGCTTCCTGTTCTTTGGCAGCTCTCGGCCGGAGAGTAGCTAGATAAGCTGTATAGGACTAATGGAATATGAAAGGGGCATACTTGCCCAGCTGCTGCATAGTCCAACAGAGCCCGTGCTCATCTAACCCGCATCAAAGTCAGGTACTCTATCTAATCTTGTTGTCCTCAACCTGGACTCCTCGTGAAATTGCCAGACAAGCTTGCCATGCCCCTTATCTTCTAGCACCTGGTCATAGATCTCTTTCATGCCTGCAACACACCATCAGGGGTTGGCCAGGGGCTGAGACTGGGCCTCCTTCTGCTTAGCCTAAGAAGTTCTCTCAGACTTTGACTCAGAACCAGACTGTGTAGGAGACATCTGCGATGAACTACTCCCCGAGTCATTTTTCTCCCTTTGTTATACCTCCTCTTCAAACTGGGAGGAACTTGTAACTTCCATAGGCTCCCGAGCTGTAAGGGCTCGGGTATGAGGAACATTGGCAAAAGGGTCAATCATGACCCTGTGGACTTCAACTGAGCCCTCGGACCTCTCTGTCTCGAAAGACTCATCCACTAGTCTCCCCATGAACATTTGGATATCTCTATTGTCTTTAGGCAGCATGATATCTGCAACACAACCAACAATCCATATGAGCATTAAGACAATTTACTTACTTAACACACAACAAAGAACAAAACTAAATAAAAGGAAAACAACAATTGATGCAACTGCAGATGTGTAGGAATGAGTGCAGTTACAACTCGTAGGTTGAACTAAGAGTCGTATACTAGCCTCGTAGAACTAGTTGTGCCTTTAAAATGCTTTCTGATCACAGATATGAGACACAGTTATGACTCGTAGGTTGGCTTATGAGTCGTAGCCCCGGTCTTGTATCTAGTTCCAGAAACATTTTCAAAACTCAGCTGAGTCTATGAGAGCCTCACTACAAGTCGTGACAGGTACTACATGTCGTATATGAGTCTCGTATGAGGAATGTGAAGGAATTACAGGGGACTGATGCCTGCTACGAGAGATCACTACGACTTATATAGGAACTTACGAGTCGTAAGAGTGCTTCGTAACTGAGCACAGAACTATCTGCAATGCCTACTCATTTCTCATTCAAGGAACAAGTTCAACACAACATTTCAACTCATCCCAGCAAGTAAGAGCAAAGCAAGATTAAACGACACATATTTAACTCCAAACTAACATTGGCAATTCAAAATGACCATTAACCCTAGGAGTCGAAATCAATTTTATAATTTGTAAATTTTCCAAGAATAGAACACATTCTAAACTAACACTTGGCAATCATACAACATTCCAAAGGAGTGCAATCACCACTGTTCACAATTTAATCTCAACCCATATGTTCAAACACAGGCAATCACACCCATACTACCAACATTTCAACCTCCGACAACAAGTTAAACCATGAGTAGGCAATAATAAAACAATACAACCCATGAATCATAAATGTCAAATTTATCCTCATACATTCAAGAATTCCCACATAATTTGGTTTACAACTCAACTCTTCTAAGCCTATACAACCTAAGTTAACTTTCTAGTGCAAGAATCACTATGTGGCATGATTTAATATGATTAAACAAAGCTCACACTCATATAGTGAACAATCTTACCACAAAAGATTTCAAAATATAACCAAAGATCTTACCAATTGATTGGAGAAGTAAACCAAAGTGCAAGAAATAAAAAACCACGCTGAAACCCTAGAAAATGGTGACTTCGCTGGAATCCTTGCTGGAAAATGACGTGGGTCATTAGGAATTTTGGTCGAAAAATGGATTCATGGGATGAGAGATGGTTTTCCGTCGTGTTTAGTGTTAGTAAATTTGGGAAATTGGGGTCAAAAATTATTTTGACCCCCTTTTATAACAAATTGGGTGAGATTTTAAAATGCCTTAGATCGGGGCTACGAGACCAACTACAAGTCATAGGTCATCCTATGGCTCATACGTCCTGGTCTCGTAACTGACCCAACACTTAGCGAAAATTCAGAAATCATACCTAGGCACTACGAATGCCCCTTACGACTCGTAGGACATCCTACGAATCGTGAGGTTAGCTCGTAGTGTATATGCCAACTTCAGATGCTCACTATTTCCCCTATGAGGCATGAATACGAGTCATCGTAAAGATTATGACTCGTAAGCCTGCTCGTAGGAGCTGCTACAAGTCCAATTTATTCTAGATCTTTAGTGGAAGTTTACCTGCAAACCAAGTCTCAAAGCACAGAAATCCTCAAAATTATTGCAATTGCATCATTGTCTCTAACTTTAAAACAAACCAGTACTACTATTTTAAGTTACAAACAAACAAATAATTAGGAAAATGCTAGGGTTGCCTCCCAAGAAGCGCCTTGTTTAACGTCATGGCTCAACTTTGTCATCTTCCTTTGTCAACTATCATTAAGGGTCCACATCTCACTCTTGCATTCATCTAGGTGTTTCATGGATTGGCGAATATCGAACACATTTTCTGTATCATTAAACCTGAAATGCAGTTGACCTGTATCCATATCCACTAGTGCTCTCCTAGTGTCTAGAAAAGGTCTCCCCAAAATGATGGGAACCTCAAAATCAACTTCGCAGTCAAGGATCACAAAATCTGCCGGAAAGATGAACTTATCGACTTTAACAAGCACATCCAAAAGGATTTCCTCCGACGTTTTAATGGTTTGATCTGCCATGAGCAACTTCATTCGTGTTGGGGTAGGAGTACCAAGTCCAAGCTTTCTGGACACGGCAAGAGGCATTAAATTGATGCTTGCTCCTAAGTCATATAATGCTCTTACAAATTCAATATCATTGATAGTTCAAGGTATGGTGAATGCCCCGGGGTCTTCCCGCTTTTGAGCAAGACATTTAGTCATAATTGCACTACATTGTTGGAGTTCTTATGAGAACTCTTGGCTCAAACTATGTTTGTTGGTGACTAAATCCTTCATATATTTAGCATATCCCAGCATTTTTTCCAATGCTTCTAGGAGAGGGATATTGATGCAGATTTGCTTCAATATTGAGAGTAAGTGTTTGAATTTACCCTCATCTTCCTTCTTTTTGAGCCTTTGAGGGAATAGAGGAGGAGGTTTTGGGATGGATTTTACTTTGTCATGCTCCCTTATCTCTTCTTGTTGCATCCCAACACCCTTCGGATCTTCTCCCTTGACTTCAACTTCACTATCAAGACCTTCTCGACGACCTCATTCACCATAACCAGCATAGGGGGATCTATTGAGCTCTTGCCACTCCTCGTCATCACTGCCATGAATGCCCTTCATTTTTTGGATTCTGAACCGTATTGCTTTGTAGGGTACTCTTTTGACGTTAGTTCAATTGTGAAGACACTTGCCCAAACTCTTGTTCAAGTTGCTTAATTGCCATTGAATGAGACTCTATCTTCTGATTAGTATAGAAATATCTACCTTCATTCCCTTGAGAGTCTCATCTTGATGGTTTGCTCACTTCAATAACTTTTCAAACATATCTTTGATCGTAGAATTGCTTGATCCGGCATCACGACTGTGTGGTTACAGATAAGGACCACTTCTGTAGCCTTCTCTTCTCCCCCATTTTGTGTCTAACACTCTTTCTCTTTCATAGTGTCCACCCCTATTATCTCTGTATGCCCCTTCTCGATTGATGTTTCGAATTTGATTCTAGGAAACTTACCTCCAATAGTTTGAGCTGGATCCTTGGGGGTTGTTCTGGATACCTACCACTTTGGTTGCGTGCATAACAGGCATCCTTATCAAAGAATTGATCATCATATATAGGATTAATCAGGGGTTGGTGAGCTATTGCCTTCATGCTAGCTTTGTTTTGCTTCAACTCCAAATCCATGCTCGTACAGAGTTGAGCAAGTTGCTCCATAATCTCTTCATTCACTTTCGCTTGCTCACTATTTGTGGTAACCGCACAAGAACTCTTTGTATTACTATGCTCACTCTGATGCCATGCTCTGTTGGTCTTCACCACTTGATCCATTCTTTCTGCCACTAACTCAAATGGTTGATCAAGAAAAACACCTCCTATGATCGTGTTGGCACATGCTTTGCTATTATCATCAAGTGCTCTGTAAAAGATCTCAACCAAAGAATCATCAACAATCTTATGATTAGGGACCATTCTCAAGCATTTGGTGAATCTCTCCCATGTAGTGCTAAGAGAGTCTCCAGGCAATTGCTTGAAGTTATTAATTTGGTCCTGAAGCTTCAGCTTCTTCAACCTTGGGAAATATCTTTCTAGGAAGACCCTCTGCAGCTCAGCCCAACTCGTGATGGTACCCAGAGGGAGTTCATACAACAATATTGTTGCATTGCCAGTGAATGACAATGGGAACACCCTCAATCCAACAATGTCAGTAGAAATATTTTGTGTCCCTATGACACTTTTGCACACGAAGATGATATTTTGGAGATGACGGTGGGGATCCTATGACGGTAACCGAGTGAATAGGCCACATTTTTAGAGAATCTGGAGCAATCCACTTGATACCACAAACTTAGCATCTGCCGGTAGAGGGGGCAGTACTATAGCACCGGTAACATCCATCGCCATAAGGTATAGTCTGTATTGATTCCAGCCGTAAGCATTCGTAATGAAGTCTCTAAGTTGTGGCCAGTTAACCCTTGTGGTGGATTCTCCTCTCTTCTTAAGTCTTCCTCATTCACATACATATCCTCCTCAACCTCAATGTCCTCATTCACTCGATCCATCCTTCTTGGTAGTCGATGGATCTCCAAATTTAGGGGAGCTAAGGGATTTCCTTAGCTCTTTGTGTTGGGCATACAACCTAGTATACCCTAAAAAAATAATCAAACAACAAAAACAAAACAAAAGTAAAGTACAAGAGACTCTAGAAATTAACACTAGAGTTAACTAATAGTGAAATCAAATCAAACCTACCTATATTCCCCGACAATGGCGCCATAATTTTTGATTGATGGTCACTCTCCAATAAGAAAGCGATCGCTATCAGTAATTAACCTAACCGAGGTTAGGGTCGAGTCCACAGGGAATACAGGGCTTGACTATAGGATTTCACTAATAATCATTCCTAGTATCTATAACTACAATCTCTAAAAAGGGGGAGTTTTTATGATTCAAAAACAATATAAAACAAATGCTAACTAGATTATGGGAAAATGCTCAATTTTGGGAACAACTTGGGAATTGTATTCCCCATGGTTCGTCGATTCAATTACCCTAGATAACATAACTATGATTAGTGAATTGCATGCAGGACGGTAATTTAGGTTCTTCTAGCCCTCTTGTGAAGGTGAAGGTCGATTTTCACCATAGAACTTGGTCAGCTACCATGGCATGCCAACTAATCCTTACCTATTGTCGTAGTCAACATCCCCTTGGTAAGGTTTGGTCGATTGGATGGAAAAATATCAACCAAATCCTATCATCTACTTCCATTTTTCTATTCGTCACCACCTCGGTCGGGATCGTGATAGTAGGCAAGGTTTAGTGTTGGCCACCATCAAACAACATTAATCATGAAGGGAAGTAAACAATACGTGCAAAACCCAATCATAAATATGCACAAAACCTAGGTCATCTCAAGTCAAGTACCCATGCTTCCCTCAACCCTAAGTTGTGGGTGTTTAGCTACTCATGGCTAAAGCAAAACACACAAAAATGCAAATAACATACATATTTGAGAGTTTCACCAAAACAATGAAGAAAATAGGCACCAAAAGTTGCAAAACCATAAGTTTAATTGATCCACAATATGTACAAAGCAAGGTTGCAATTTCCCAAAAATGAGTCTTTCTAGGAAGAACAAATAATCTACTCTAAAACCTAATAGAAGCTTCAAAAATATCCTTGAGTAATGTCTCTGGTCGAACTCCATTAAAATAACCTAACTTAAACTATTCCTATTGTGCACAACAGAACCCTAAAACTTATGTAGAAAAGATAGCTGGCATCTGTTAAATTTTGCAGTTACGACTCGTAGGATGGACTATGAGTCATAGTCGGGGTCTCATATTTGGATCTTGGCATCTTGGACTGGACTGGTAAGACCATAGGTACGAGTCATTTCTTGGACTACGACTCGTATGTTGATCTCGTAGTCTTGGTCTTCAGGTTTCGGTCCAACATTTTGGCTCTCTCATTCTTGCTACGATTCCACCTGTACGAGTCATAGTGTCTTACGACTCGTGGGCTGGGCTCGTAGGAGTGACCTTCACATGGCAGATTTCTGATTTTTGGTCTCTGCTTCCTGCTACAACACAACCTATGACTCATACTTTGAACTACGACTCTTAGGTGGGCTCGTATGGTCTATGCTTCAGCAAAATCTGCAACTTATCTTTAAAATCATGTCAACCTAACTTTTCTGCAAGATTAACACAAAAACACATCAAAACACTAAAAAGTGACTTTAAAAACTCACAAAATCCTTTGTTTTCGGCACCAAATATGTTGTATTTTGACAGTACATCAATAAATGTCATGCCTAAAGTCTCGTTCAGACTGGCACTCGTTGCCGATAAGGCTAGAGAGAACCAACCTATATCCATGCGCTTTTTATATATATTATAAGGGATTTATACATTCAAGATGCTTTCAACAAAGTAAACGGTAATAACAGGTCAAAAGGTAATGCGTATGACTAGGCCGTTGGGTCCACATTCCGTCTAGCTAGTAAATTTAAGCTAAACATGTAGGTGACTCACCTGCTAGCTTCCTAAGTCCTACAAGCACCTCACTTCTTTCACTACGTTTAAGGTTGTGATCTCCTCGGTTTGACTTAAAACTTATATACACTCACTCATCTTAAACGTTAGACATACATATAGTCCTCTAATCTGAAACTCAAGCATTTTTAAAAGTGGTCGCTAATTTGGCCAAGCAACATCTTATTCCATTTGCATAGAACTAGTACATGCAAGATGTGGGGTTTACATCCTCCCCCCTTAGGAACATTTGTCCTCGAATATTAGCATAACCAGATAGCTTAAACAAGTTTAAATCTTTACTTAAACAAACTTTTGACAATACAACAAGCATTCAATCACACGTACCTATTAGTGCCCCAATTCTACGTGTTAGACTTCCTCTTTAGCTTTAAATAAGTAAGGGTATTTTGATTTTATCGCTTCCTCAGCCTCCCATGTTATATCTTCTGCCTGTTGGATCCTCCAAAGTACTTTTTTTGAAGTTATTTCTTTATTCCTTAGCTTCTTAACTTGACGATCTAGAATAGCAACAGGTACCTCTTCATAGGTGAGATCTTCTGTAACTTGCACATCTTCAATGGTTTTTTGTATTGTATAGTTAGTTGAGGCGGGGCCTGTCCCGAGCCTTATCAGATACTTTTCATTATCTAGAGGCTTTAAAGACTATGTAAGTTAAAGTATGGTCATGTCTCATACCTTAGACAATGTGGCCCCAACGACCTAGTCATATGCATTTCATTTTGGCTTGTTATTACTATTTATGTAATTGAAAGCATGTTGAATGTAGAAATCCCTTATAATATTTATATAAAGCGCATGGATACAAGTTGGTTCTCCCGAGCCTTATCAACAAGAGGTGCTAGTCTACCTTAATGGGACTTTGGGCATGATAAAAGTGGTATCAGAGTGGCATTGGACATTAAAGGTAGTTGGGTGGACCATTTGCCACTTATTGAATTTGCTTATAATAAAAACTCTCACTCAAGTATCAAGATGGCTCCTTATGAAGCTTTATATGGAAGGAAATGTAGGTCGCCAATTGGATAGTTTGAAGTGGGTGAAACCACCTTGCTTGGGCCAGATCTAGTACAACAAGCCATGCAAAAAGTTAAGGTAATACAACAGTGGCTAGAAACAGCCCAAAGTCATCACAAATCATATGCGTATGCTAGGAGAGTGGACTGGAATTCACAGTAGAGGATTGGATATTTTTAAAGGTGTCTTTAGTGAAAAGGGTTACGAGATTTGGTAAGAAAAGGAAATTGGGCCCATGTTACATAAGGCCATACAAAATTATTAAGAGGTTTGGGCAAAATGCATCTGAGCTAGAGATACCCTAAGAGATTTCAATGGTTCATCCAGTTTTCCATTTCTCAATGCTTCAAAGATGCATGGGTGACCCATCTTATATCACTCTCCTAGTGCCTGTACCTGCAGCATGAAATGCAGGTCCCTCGTAAGGGATGTCAGTACGAGATAATGTACTGAATATATAAGGTAGGGGATATTTTTATATGAAGTAACAACTCAAATGAAATTATGCACTGGTTTAAGGATAAGAGACCACCTTTAGTAATACTGTGGAATCATGTACTTTATGTCCTTTTTATTACTTTACATTTAATGTATAATCTGTGCACAACATGTAATACAAATGACTAGCTAATCAGTGGCAAATCTATATCAGGATCGGCCCATGCTAGGCTTTTTCATTTCACCCCTGAGTTATCCCCCGTAATGGGATCAGTCCCTACTAGGTGATTCTTCTACCCCTAGCGCTACCACCCATCAATAAGCCACTTACTTTACTTTATCTTTCAATTACTTTTGAAATGATTCTTTTGGTGATCATAATATTTGAGCTATAGGACTTTAGATATAACATGTGACATGTAAGGAACTATACAAAACAATGCCACAATGAAAAGAATAGATTACACAAATAATGAGATGCATAGGAGATGAAACAACTCATGAACTTTATTCAACAATGATGATCCATGTATCTTAGTACCCAAGTATGTATTTAGATTTGAAGATGACTATATACGAGAGCATACGAACACGTGAAAGAGTGGAGACACAGTTATTAGCTATACTGGAGTTGGCAAGTTCCTTTATGTGCGAAGGAGGGATTGATGTTTCATGACAAATAATACAGAATCAAGTAGCCTTACATACCTCATTGTACGACTTTATTATTATCTCAAAGTAGCCTTCCTTTCCTCCAAATATTTATCTACAATATAGTAGGTGAGAAAACTAGCATTAGCAGTCAATAGATACATGTTGACAACCCAGTCTCATAAAAAATAACACACGGGCAGAAAGTGTGTAATTATCTACCCGAGCGCATTCTTCCAACCTTTCCGCCTATAATCGTAGTTTCTAACACACATTCTCATATACATATCATGTGCAACCTATTTAAGTGCCATAACAGTCTCACAATAGCCCCTTCCTTTGAAGTTTCAAGATGGCGAACTCCCAAATTGGCTAGTTGACATAGATCTTTAGCCATTCCTTGACTTACCACAATCTGATCGCCCATATTCATGATTACCTTTCAAATCAGAGCATCGGCTACCACATTTTCCTTCCTTTGATGGTAGAGTATATCAATGTCATAATCCTTTATTAGCTCTAGCCATCTCCGCTATCTTAAATTTAGGTCTTTCTATTTAAAGATGTACTGTAAGCTTTTATGATCAGTATATATGTCAATGTGAACCTTTTACAGATAGTGGCGCTATATTTTTAGAGCAAACACAATTGTTGCACGCTCAAAATCATATGTTGGGTAGTTTTTCTCATGTGATTGTAGTTTTCTAGAGGCATAAGTAATTACCCAACCATCTTGTTTCAGTACACACCCTAAGCCGACTCCTGAAGCATTGCAATTCACTCCATACCCCTAGATACCTTCTGGAAGTACTAGCACAAGTATAGAAGTTATCTTATTTTTCAACTCTTGGAAGCTCCTTTCACATGCATCATTCCATTAGAACTTAGTTTCCTTATGTGTCAACTTTGTTAGAGGTGCAGAAATAGAAGAAAAACCTTTAACAAATCTTCTGTAATAACCTGCCAACCCTAGGAAGCTCTGAACTTCCGTGAATATTGTTGGCCTTGGCTAATCTTTCACAGCCTCTATCTTTTGTGAGTCAACCCTTGTTCCCTCATCAGACATAATATGACCCAAGAATACCACTGTTTTTGACCAAAATTCACATTTAGAAAACTTAGCATACAATTGTCGATCACGAAAAACTTGTAACACCTGTCATAAGTGATTTGCATGGTCGTCTTCTGACCTTGAATATACCAAGATATCATATATAAATACTATCACAAGCATATCCAAGAATGGCTTGAATAACCTGTTCATCAAAGCCATAAAAATTGCTGGTGCATTCATTAGCCCAAATGACATAACAAGAAATTCAAAGTGACCATATCGTGTCCTGAAAGTTGTCTTGGGTATATCTATCTCGTTCACCCTCACTTGGTGATAACCTGATCTCAAATCAATTTTTTGAAAAGCATTTGGGACCCTGTAACTAATCAAATAAATCATCAATCTTGGGGTGGGGGTATTTATTCTTCATTGTCACCCTATTCAATTATCTGTAGTTGATACACATTCTCAAGGTGCCATCCTTTTTACGTACAAATAACACTGGTATACCCCAAGGGGACACACTAGGTCTTATAAAACTCTTCTCCAATAATTCTTGTAATTGCTCTTTTAATTCACGCATTTCTTCCGGGGCCATTCTATATGGAGGGATCGAAATAGGTTGAGTGCCTAGAAGTAAGTCAATACCAAAATCTACTTCTCATTCTGGAGGTAAGCCTAGAAGATCTTCAGGGAACACATCAACAAATTCATTCACTACTTGAACTAATTGAAGAGTTGGTGAGTCTGCCTCCTTATCCCTCACTCTGACTAAATTACATATATATCCCTTAGATATCATTTTTCTTGCCTTAAAATAAGATATAAACTTACCCTTTGGTGTCCCAATGTTGCCTTCCCATTCAAGAACTGCCTCATTTGGAAAGTGGAAGCACATTCTCTTAGTTTGACAATCCACGGTGGCATAGCAAGAACCTAACCAATCTGTACCCATTATAACATTGAATTCCACTATTTCTAGCTCAATAAGGTCAACCAATGTGTCACGGTCACAAACAGTTGCTACATAGTCATAATAAACCCTTCTAGCCATAATAGATTCATCAATTGGTGTAGACACTTCAAATGGTTTGTTCAGTAATTTGGGTATTCTCCTAAGATTGCTAGCAACCAGTGGGGTAATGTATGATAGTGTAGAACTAGGGTCAATTAATTCACATACATTATGTGAAAATATGGACAATGTACCTGTGACCACATCAGGTGAAGCTTCCAAATTTTGCCGACTCCCCAGAGCGTAAGTGCGATTCTAGACTCGCTAGAGCTAGCTTCCCCTCTAACACCTCTACCATGACTTATAGGTGCTTGTTGACCCCTATTGAATTGAGTAACTGATGATGATGACACAACAGCCGACATAGTAAATTGTGCTATATCACTATACGTCTCCTTGGGCAATCACTCTGCCTTGGTGCACCATATGTAAGGACCCAGAATTTCCTATCTTATAGTATGTTGTTCAGGGCTGTCATGGACCCCTACGAAAAGCCAAGTTCAAAAGGATTTTCGTTGGAAAAGTTCAACACAAGTACTGATAGAATGATCAAATTTACATAAGCATACATTTTAGCACAATTAGAACTGGGTGGCCCATGATATGTTAAATGAAAGCCCTTTGAGTTAGCTTTCCAACAAACTTGGTTTCACCTCATTTCGAGTTCGGGTGAAGGAGTTATGACCATTTTCAAAAGACCCTCCTGTACAGTGAAGCCCCACGGGCAGTGGTGTCTTGTACGGGTCGTGTGAGGTGTCTTGAGTTGGAAAAGGCCATTGTTTACCTAATAGATGGGGTGAAACTAGTGTCACGAGCCGTGTGGCTTTCCACTGGCCATGTGGCTGGTCGTGGGGTGAGTACAAGAGAGGAATAGTGGGTGTTTAGGGGAGTTTTACATGCTAAGTGTTGTGCCACGCCCATCACCACGACCCGTGGCATGGGTCACGAACTTTTCTCCTTGTCGTGGAGCCTGGGCAACATTTTCCAGCACCAAGTATGGTTCTAAGAGCCTCTACATGGGCCGAGAGACTCCATATGACCCATGGAGGCCTCCGTGGTCATAACGAGACTTCTTGTTCCAATCGATTTCCAACTTCAATTTTTGTACTAAGTACCTTGTCACGGGAACTCCACATGAACCATGGAGTGCCATACGACCTGTAGGACGTTTCAGGGAGCAACATTTTGCCAAATCTTTCATCCGTTCACTAATGGCATTTTCGTAAATGCTAATTACTCTAATGCCCTTTTTAGACTTCCAATGATATCATATCCTTCCTAAAAGACCAAAACAATATTACAAAGGATAAAAATCACTACTCTCGTCTCAATCACACTCCCAAATCCTCTCAAAAGCCTCCATTGAGCTCCAATTCAATTTCAAGGAAACCCAAGAACAAGTTTGGATTCCAAGACCCACTTCCAAGCTTCAATTCTTCCCAAACTCAATTCCAAGGAACTCAAGGTCTAAGGTTTGTGGGTTGATCCTTGACTTCTTTTCAATCAAGGAGACCCAGAATTATTTTTAAGCAATCTCATGGATTTGTAGTTTACTTTAAATCGGGGTTTTGAAGATTATGAATCCTAAAAATGATTAACTATGCATGAGTAGTATTTATTTGATGATTTTAATGTGATTTAAACTATTACATGAGGATTTTCTTTGGGATTTATGGAATTTAAAGTATGAATGTCTCCTTTAAGAATTCTAAATGCATAGGTGATTACACTATGAATTTAAATGTGGATTTAATTGTGTTTTCGGTTGAATTTTATATTATATTATTGATTTTAGAATGATTACTAATTACCCATGTGTCATTCTCTCATTGTCCATAGCATATGCATTCATGTATGTGGATTATTTTGAGAAATTATATTATGGGTTAAGCCCAATTATGTTCTATGATACGAGTTTTGATAAAATGTTGGTTATGAAAATGTTGTGATCACATATGTCTTTGATTTAGACTCTTTGAGCATTTTGAGTGTTTGCACCATTTTGTATATGAATGTGCTATTCCTACACATGAGTATAAAGACTATGACACTATGTTTTGGCCTTTAAGCCTAAGAATGCATTGAGATGGTTTTGGAAATGATTTGTCATTTTAAAGTGCATATATATATATATATATGTGTGTGTGTGTGTGTGTGTGTGTATGTGTGTGTATACGTATATTTATTCTGGTGGGATGACGACTTAGCACCGATGGATTTGGGGCGTTAGGACTATCCCCAAGGGCCCTCTCTCTTTCCTTGAACTATGTGCCTAGATAGGTTTCCGATCCAAAGAAGGAGTTGTCCCATAAGGAGAAGGAATGATTTGAATTGTGATTTATGAAAATCCCATCCGAAAAGGGAGTTTTCCCATAAGGAAGGTTACCTCATATGAAGAGGGAGTTGTCCCGTAAGGTCAAGTATGGTCTACCCTTGGCATGTAAATCACCTCTTTATCGATGAGGGGATTTCATCGGGATTCCAAGTAATAGCCCTCTTGGTCTTACTTATTTCTATTGAGGTCACATCCCCAATATATATAAGCGCATCATTTGCATTTCATGCATCATGACTTTCATAGCATCTCATGTATTAGATTCTTCTATATTCAACTCTTTCTATATTATGTGGCTTGTCATCTAACGTCAATATGCAGGTTTTGGTAAGTTACATGCATTTCATTCCGCATACTTAGTATATTCAAATGTACTAACACATACTCTATGCTTACATAATATTATAATGTAGGAATCAGAGCCCCTATTAAATCTCCTCGTGGCTAGACGTATTGTTCAAGTTAGCTTTTGGTGAGTCCTTATGTCCGGGAACAACATTTATCTTCTTGCATGCTTATGTTCATAGTACATCTTGTATATTTTGGAATACTTATGACCATGAGGGTAAGCTTGGTTGTTTGTCTTGGCCCCCGCTAAGGTCTATGGCTAGAGGTGTTGTTGGATAGTTATGTATTATGCTTGAGCTTTGACTCATTTACGTTATTTAAGTGCTTAAATCTTTACCTTAGACCTGATTCACCTTGTTTATGCTTATCTCTTATTGTCATTTTAATTTCTTCTATGATCAAGGATGTGTAATGATATGCTATGAGGCTTGTTTGGGGTTCCTTTGGGTCCCCCATACACCGGTCACGTCTAGTCCCTGGGTCTGGGGCGTGACAAAGATAGTATTAGAGCCCTAGGTTGTTATATCCTCGGAGTCCAACACACCGCGTCGATTAGAGTCTTATTCATGGTTGTGTTGTGCACCACAACTATGAAAAGGTGGCTATGAGGTGTTCTAGGAAATGTTTCACCTCTTTATGATCTATGTCGTGTGATAGAGTTCGGTCCCCTAGGGCTTATTTCTAATCCCTAACTGTTACATTTCAGGATATGTCCCAAGCTACTCAAGATGGTGATATGTCGAATGCAGAGGTTCGTAATGCTCTATAGGTAATGTCCAAAGCGGTGACAACATTGGCAACTCAACTCAATTTACAAGTGGGTGCTCCTGAGACTTCTAGTTGTGAGAAGAGAGGTAATGAGGCCAAGAGGGCCCGTGTTGAGGGTAAGATCCAAAGTTCCAAGGGGGGAGATAGGGGTGGTTTGGTGCCTTATGCTAGGTTCCCATAATATGTTAGATGCCATGATGGCCTGTGCTTGAAGAAAACCAATGCTTGTTATGGTTGCGGAGGGGAGGGTCACAAGATAACAGATTGTGCCAATAGGCGCAAAAAGGGTAAAAGAGGTGATGAGGGGGTGGAGGGGCCTAGATGTTGAAAGTGTGGGAAGGGTTATTGTGGCCTGTGTTTGGAGAAGTCTAATGCTTGCTTGGGTTGTGGAGAATTTGGGCGCAAATTTAGTGGTTGTTCTCTTGCTCAACCAGAGAGAGGTGATGGTGGGACAACTAATCCCAAGTGTCGAGAGTGTGGAAAGAACCATGGTGGTCTATGCTTGAGGACTAATGCTTGTAATGGATGTAATAAAGTGGGTCATAAGCTAGTTGATTGTCCATATCTTCTAAGGAAGTGTAAGGGTGGTCGACCTTCGGATTGAGGTGGTTATGTTGATCAAGTGGCTCAATGAGGGCATGAGGTTCCCAATGCTATTGCCGATAAGTTGAAGTTTCCTTGGCTTTGATGTGAATGCATTGTTAGGCCCGGTGTGCCACTGCTTTTTCTCTATTCTTTTGGTTTTTAGTGGGGCTTCTTATATGTCCAAGTTGTTGTATGGACCTTTGGTGTCTATCCTTTTTGTTGAGTATATGGTGCTAGGAGGTTCATAGGTGTTGATCCATGTTTGTATTGCATTAGGTCTTGTCTTGTGATCTTGGTTGGACTTAGTATGAGGTGTTAGATGTCTTGGGGTGGTTTGGCTACTTGCATAGCATGCTTTGGATGAGTCTAGGACCCGAAAGGTTTTAATATGATGGGTAGGGATGGTCGATTGATTTCGTCAACTACAATGGGTTAGTCACTTCTCTAAGGTTGATTTGAGGTTCGTGTTTCATTCCCAAGTTTGGATGAGGATGGGTGATATCCTTAAGTGTCCTTTTGGACTAGGAATGAGCATTTTGAATATTGGTAGTGTTGTTTGGTAGGCTTATGCACCAATTCTGTTTATGGGTTTCATGTATAGGGTCTTAAAATCCTACCTTGACATGTTTGTGGTGGCCTCTAGCAATGGAGTATTGAATTATTTAGAGCTTTGGGGGTAGTATTGTAAGTCTTAGAGATGAGAGGTTGTTTGCTAAATATGATTGGTGTGAGTTGAGGATAACAACAAGGTGGTTAATTAGAACTCCTTACGGATTGTGATATGAATATGCTACATTTCCCTGTTGAGGCTAATGTTATAGTTGATGCTCTAAGTAGGGTGCCTAGGGGTAGCCTAGAATATGTGGATAATGGTGGTAAAGAGGTGACTAGTGGGATCCATAGGTTGGTTAGATTGGAAGTTAGGTTGAGGAAAGTTGAGAATGGTAGTATAGTGTTCTTGGTGGTTCCAACTCTTCTTTGGTTGAGGAGGTCTAGTTTAAGCAAGTCCTTGATTCCACCTTATTAGAGTTGGAAGTTTTAGGTGAAAGGATAGTAGAGTGGAGGTTGTCTCCCAAGGGGGAGATGGTGGTTTAGGGTGACAAGTGGACTAAGCGTGTTTAAGGTTGACAATTGAGTTTAGGGTTGTGAGTCCTTATAGAATGTAGAGAGAGGTTAGTAAGATTGCATAAGTATGGGAACTTCCTGTGGATAGGGGAGTGACTTGTCCAATTCTTCATGCTTCTAGGTTAAGAAGATGTGTTGGTGACTTTAATGCTATAGAGCTCTTTGAGGTTGTGGGTGTTATGGAGGATAAATTGACTTAGAAGAAGGTCTAGTGGAGGTATTAGATGGAAAGGGTGGAAAAGATGATTGATAAGGGTGTAGCATTCGGCAAGACCCATTGGGGCAAATGACAAGTTGAAAGTACCATCGGAGAAGCTGAAGTAATCTTGATTAGGCGACATCCCTATCTTTTTCAATCTACCTAAGCGTAAGGCACTAGTTTCTTTCTTTTCCCAAGCGGTCCCGACCTTTTCAATTCTTGAGTCTCATGGCATGACATTCTTTCATATGCATTGAAATGATTTACATTATGTTTGAAATGAATCGAATACATTTTTGGCATGAGTTTTAACTACTTTATGATCTTCAACTAGTAAACTATGCATTGATCATATAGTTGGAGGTTTCATTTTCTAAGTCAAGTCTTTCAAGCTTTGTTCTTCCACTTTCGAGGATGAATGTTCCCACGGATGAGATGATGTAAGGACCTAGATTTCCAAGCTTATGTATGTCATTTTGAGGCAGTCACGGGCCCCTATGAGAAGCCAAGTTCAAAAGGATTTTCATTGGCTAAGTTCGACACAAGTACTAGTAGAAGGATCAATTTTAAACAAGCATAACTTTTAGCATAATAGGAATTGGCTGGCCCACAACATGTCAAATAAAATCCCTTTGAGTTAGCTTTCCAACGCACTTCATTTCATCTCATTTTGAGTTCGGATGAAGGAGTTATGATCGTTTTTGTGAGACCCTCCCATGTAGTGAAGCCCCACGGGCACCTATATGGGCAGTGGTGTCTTATACGGGTCGTGTGAGGTGTATTGAGTTGGAAAAATCCATTTTGGCCTAAGTCATGGGGCACGACCAGTGGCACGGGTCGTGTGGCTGGTCATGGGGTAAGTACAAGAGAGAATAGTGGGCGTTTGGGGGAGTTTTTCATGCTAAGTGTTGTGCCACGCCCCTCACCACGACCCGTGGTATGGGGCATGACTCGTGCCAACGGGCACGACCTGTGCTCCTTGGCATGGAGCCTAGGAAACATTTTCTAGCACCAAGTATGGTGCCACGAGCCTCTACACGGGCCGTGAGGCTCCACATGACCCGTGGAGGCCTCCGTGGTCATGACGAGACGTTTTGTTCCAATCGATTTCCAACTTCAACTTTTGGACTAAGCACCTTGTCACGGGCACTCCACACGACCCATGGAGTGCCACATGACCCGTGGGAGCTTCCATGGAGCAACACTTTGCCAAATTTTCCATCCATTCACTAATGGCATTTTCGTAAATGCTAATTACTCTAATGCCCTTTTTAGACTTCCTATGCTATCTTATCCTTCCTAAAAGACCTAAACAATATTCCAAAAGATAAAACTTACTACTCTCATCTCAATCACACTCCCAAATCCTCTCAAAAGCCTTCATCAAGCTCCAATTCAATTTCAAGGAAACCCAAGAATAAGTTTGAATTTCAAGACCCACTTCCAAGCTTCCATTCTTCCGAAACTCAATTCCAAGGAACTCAATATCTAAGGTATGTGGGTTGATCCTTGACTTCTTTTCAATCAAGGAGACCCAAAATCATTTTTAAGCAATCTCATAGATTTCTAGTTTACTTTAAATCGGGGTTTTGAAGATTATGAATCCTAAAATTTTAACTATGCATAGTTAGTATATATTTGATGATTTTAATGTGATTTAAACTATTGCATGAGGATTTTCTTTAGGGTTTATGGAATTTAAAGTATGAATGTCCCCTTTAAGACTTCGAAATGCATGGGTGATTACACTATGAATTTAATTGTGGATTTAATTATGTTTTCGATTGAATTTCATATTATATTATTGATTTTAGAATGAATCCTAATTACCCATGTCATTCTCTCATTGTCCATAGCATATGCATTCATGTATGTGGATTATTTTGAGAAATTATGTTATGGGTTAAGCCCAATTATGTTCTATGATACGAGTTTTGATAAAACGTTGGTTATGGGAATATTGTGATCACATATAAGTCTTTGATTTTAGATCTTTGAGCATTTTGAGTGCTTGCTCCATTTTGTATATGAATGGGTTATTCCTGTGTATGAGTATAAAGACTATGAAATTATGTTTTGGCCTTTAAGCCTAAGAATGCATTGAGATGATTTCGAAAATGATTTACATCGTTAGAAAGTATGTATATATATATGTATATGTATATTTATTTTTGTGGGATGATGACTTAGCACTGATGGATTGGGGGTGTTAGGGCTATCCCCAAGGGCCCTCTCTCTTTCTTTGAACTATGTGCCTAGCATAGGTTTTCGATCTGAAGAGGGAGTTATCTCGTAAGGAGAAGGAACAATTTGAATTGTGATTTGTGAAAATCCTATCCAAAGAGGGAGTTTTCCTATAAGGAAGGTTACTTCATACAAAGAGGAAGTTGTCCAATAAGGTGAAGTTTGGTCTACCCTTGGCAAGTAGATCACCTCTTTACTGATGAAGGAATTTTATCGAGATTCCAAGTAATAGTCCGCTTGGTCTTACTTATGTAGGTTGAGGTCACATCCCTAATATATATAAGTGTATCATTGCATTTCACGCATCATGACTTTCATAGCATCTCTTATATTACATTCTTCTATATTCAACTTTTTCTATATTATGCGCCTTGTCATCTAACGTTGATATGCAGGGTTTGGTAAGTTACATGCATTTCACCCCGTATACTTAATACATTCAAATATACTAACGCATACTCTACGCCTACGTGATGTTACCATGTAAGAATGGAGCCCCGATTGATTCTCTTCGTGGCTAGAAGGATTGTTCAAGTTAGCTTTTGGTGAGTCCTCATGTCCGGGGACAACATATAGCTTCTTACATGCTTATGTTCAGACTACATCTTGTATATTTTGGAATACTTATGACTATGAGGGTGAGCCCGATTGTTTGTCTTGGCCCCCGCTAAGGTCTATGTCTAGAGCTGTTGTTGGACAAGTTATGTATTACGCTTGAGCTTTGACTCATTTATGTTATTCAAGTGCTTAATTCTTTACCTTAGACCCATTCCCCTTGTTTATGCTTCTCTCTTATTGTCATTTTAATTGCTTTCGTAACCAAGGATGTATAATGATATGTTATGAGGCTTGTTTAGGTTCCTTTGGGTCCCCCATACACCGGTCACGTCTAGGCCCTGGGTCCAGGGCATGACACCACACACCAATAACAAGTGTCTATCTAACATAACATATACTTGAATGACTTCTTCCACACTATTTACAAGGCTACCTATGAATCATTTGGTGGCCTACTAAATATCCTATTTTCCATGCACCTTGTCCTTCTCTTCTTTGGCCAAACGGATTATTTCTATGCCCTTGAATTTGTGTTGGAGCAATGGATACAGAGTAGGAGGATGAGGGCCTAGGAGGTCTATTAGGAAACATAGTCCGAAGCTAACATTAGGATAGTGTAAACTACCCTGCAGATCTGTCACTCTTGGATTGCTCCGTTTCTAACTCTTGTGTGCTTCTCCTTTGCCTCTGATCTTCCAGTTTCTGTGCAAAAGCTTGCATCTTCGCTGTATCCATGTCTTTATTCAAGGAAGCAATGGTATAGTCTCTGACGAGATACATATCCAATCTATCCACATATCGACGAACTCTATCTGCCATAGTAGCAACTACATTAGGAGCATACCTGGCCAGATAATTAAATTGAAGGCTATATTTTCTCACACTCATATTCCCTTGGTGGAGATTCAAGAATTGATCTGTGCGTGCCTCCCGAATCTCTAATGGCAAGTAATGGTAAAGAAATGCCTCTTTGAACTCTTTCCAAGTTGTTAGAGGTGCATCTATATCTTTGGATTGCTTCCATGCTTCATATCATAATATAGCCACGCCCTTCAACCTATATGTCACTAACTCAACAGCTTTTGTACCACTCACCTGCATAATATCTAAAGTACGTTGAATCTAGTGAACAAAGTCTTGGGGATCTTCATTAGGATCTGACCCGGTGAAGGATAGAGGGTCCAAATTAAGGAAGTCATGTATTCTCATGCTAGATGCTCTAATCGCACCACCTGCACCTATAGCTAGGCCTTCCTGCCTTTGGCCTTGGCCAGCAACTATACGAATCAATAATTGGACTGTATTTCTCAGATCCTGCATGGTAGCATCGATAGGTGGTTCTGGGGGAATTTCACTACTTCCTAGTTCATCAGGAGCTGGAGGAGTTGGAGATGTCTATGACAGAGACTCATCTTGAGCCTCATTTTATGGTCTCGCCCGACTAGGTATACCAACCACCACTTCTACTTCCTTCCCTTTATTTTGTTTTTCCTAGTTTTTGGCATACTTGTTGTATAAAACATTTAGGGTTTAGATACAATCCACCTATTACACTTGGCACTATGGCACGATCTAAAGAATGAAAAGAAAGTGACAACTCCTACATGCTACGTAGCATCCTTCTTATAAATGTGGTGCACAATACATCCATAAACAAGATTCTACATAGACACGGCTTTGTAGACTCAATAGGATGACCCACTCTAGTACCACTTTTGTCACTGCCAAAGTCCCATTAAGGCAGACTTGCACCCATTGTCGATAAGGCTCGGGACAACCAACTTGTATCCATGCGCTTTCTATACATATTATAAGGGGTTTCTACATTCAACATGCTTTCAAAAAAGTAAACAGTAATAATAAGCTAAGAGGAAATGCATTTGGCTAGGTCGTTAGGGCCACGTCTCCATCTAGCTAGCAAGTTTAAGCTAGGCAAGTAGGTGACTCACCTGCTAGCTTCCTAAGTCCTACAAGCACCTCACTTCTTTCACTTCGTTTAAAGTCGTGATCTCCTCAATTTGACTTAAAACCTACATACATTCACTCATCTTAAATGTTAGACGTATATATAGTCCTCTAATATGAAACTCAAGCACTTTCAAAAATGGTCGCTAATTTGGCCAAGCCACATCATGTTCCATTTGCATAGAACTAGTACATGTATTGTGTGGGGTGTTACAATAAGTTTGTTATGGAGATCTCTAACTTGGGGAGTGAAGAATGTTGGTCCACCATGCTAATTGGTGACATGGACTTGTCTTGGTTGATGACATATGTCGAGCAAATGGAGGAGGAAAAAGTTGAGGAAGAGAAGGGGGAATAAGGCCAAGAGGGACCATCTTGGGAGTAAATTCCAAAAAGGTGGTTGATTCTATCAAGGCTAAGGGCCTTCTCATGCAACTAATAGGGGGTTTGACAATAACTTCCCTAGGCCTTAAGGTGTTGGTGGCGTGGCTCCTATTGATGTGTGTCCTACATGTGGGAAGAGTCATAGGGGCCTGTGTTTGAAGGGTTCTAATGCATGCTTTGATTGTGGGGAGCTTGGTCACAAAATGGTGGATTGTCAAAGAAACTATGGCAAAGGCTGAGGTGCAAATGTGGTTCCATTGGGTAGAGGTGGTCCTCAAGGTGGTTCCCCAAGGCACAATCGGTTTTATGCCCCATATGGGAGGCAAGGGGTTGGTGAGATTCCTGATATTGTTACTAGTATGTTGAAAATTTTTGACTTTGATGTATATGCTTTGATTGATCCGGGTGCCACTCTTTCTTTTATTACCCCTTTTGTTTCTAAAATGTTCCATGTTGATCCTGAGTTGTTGCATGAGTCATATGAAGTTTCTACTCTTATTGGTGCCTCTATTATGGCTAGGAATGTTTATAGAAATTGTCTTATTTGCATTTTGCATAAGTTGTTGCCTTGTGATCTTGTTGAATTAGACATGGTAGATTTCGATGCCATTCTAGGGATGGATTGGTTGCATGCCCACTATGCATCTATTGATTGTAGAACCCATAGGGTCAAGTTTCAATTCCCTAATGAAACCCATGCTTGAGTGGAAGAGTCAAGATGTGGTGGTCAAGGGTAGATTCATTTCTTGCATTAAAGACCGTAAGTTGATCTCTAAGGGGTGAGGGTTAAAGATATGGGTCCAAAGTCGCTTCCATAGCGTTGGTTCTAGTTGTAAACGAGTTTCTTAATGTCTTCCCAAATGACCTTCTCGGTGTTCTTCCAAAAGGGAAATAGATTTTTTTTATAGACCTCCTCCTCGATACTTAATCTATCTCCATCCCTCTTTACCGTATGCCCCTGGGGAGTTGAAGAAGTTAAAGCAACAATTGAATGATTTTTTGGAAAAGGGGTTTATTAGACCTAGCCAATCACCTTGGGGTGCACTGGTGTTGTTTGTAAAGAAAAAGGATGGGTCACTTAGAATGTGCATTGACTACCGGCAACTCAATAGAGTCACTATAAAGAATAGAAATCCTCTTCCAAGAATTGATGAATTGTTTGACCAATTGTATGGGCTTGCTATTTCTCTAAGATTGATCTTTGGTCTGGGTATCATCAAGTGAGGGTGAAGGAATGTGATATTCCCAAAATGGATTTCCTGACTAGGTATGGGCATGATGAGTTTGTTGTGATGTCTTTTGGGTTGACCAATGCACCAGCCATCTTCTGGACTTTATGAATAGAGTTTTCAAACCTTATCTTGATTCCTTTGTTGTGGTCTTCATTGATGATATATTGATCTATTCACATAGTAGGGAGGAGCATATAAGGCATTTGAGGGTTGTTTTGAAGATTGAGGGAGGAGAAATTTTATGCCAAATATGAAAAGTATGAATTTTGGTTGAAGGAAGTTCCATTCTTGGGTCATGTGGTGTCGGGGGATGGTATTAAGATGGATCCAAAGAAAATCAAGGTGATTAGAAATTGGCCTAGACCATTGACCCCATCGGATATTAGGAGCTTCTTGGGCCTAGCAGGTTATTATAGAAAGTTTGTGAATGGGTTCTCCTCCATTGCTTCCCCTATGACAAAATTGACTCAAAAAAAGGTTAAGTTCATGTGGACCAATGAGTGTGAGAGGAGTTTCCAAATATTGAAAGATAAGCTTGTGTCCGCTCCTATATTATCACTATAGAATGGGCTTGAGGGATTTGTGGTGTATTGAGATTCTTCTCGGGCTGGTTTGGGTTGTGTGTTGATGCAAAATGGTAAGGTCAAAGCTTATACTTCTAGACAATTCAAGGTGTATGAAAGGAATTATCCTACCCATGATCTAGAGTTAGCCGCCGTTGTGTGTGCATTACAGATTTGGTGTCACTACTTGTATGGGGTGCATATTGATGCGTTCACCAATCACAAGAGCCTCCAATATGTCTTCACTCAAAAAGATCTCAACTTCAGGCAATAGAGATGTCTATAACTTCTTAACGACTATGACATAAGCATGCATTACCATCCCGGTAAGGCAAATGTTATGGCGGATGCTTTGAGTCAGGTGTCCACGGGTATCCTAGCTCATGTTGATGGTGGTGATAAGAAATGGCTAGGGAGGTGCATCAATTGGCTAGATTGGGGGTTAGGTTGGAAGAGGTTGGTGATGATGGTGTTGTTGTTGTTGATGGGTCTAAGTCTTCATTGGTTGATAAGGTGATAGCAAAACAAGATCTTGGCTTCTCCTTGCTTGTATTGAAGGCCTTGGTGAGAGAGGGCAAAGTAGAGGTTTTCTCCCAATAGGGAGATGGTGCCCTTAGGTACCAAGGCAAATTGTATGTGCCTTGTGTTGATAGTTTAAGGGAGAAGATCCTTGATGAGGCCCATAACTCTTCTTATTCTATCCACCTTAGTTCCCCCAAAATGTATAGAAACTTGAGGGATGTGTATTGGTGAGGACGCATGAAGAGGGACATTGCCAAATTTGTTTCCGGTTGCCATAGTTGTCAACAAGTCAAAGCCGAACATCAAAGGCTGGGTGGCCTAACACAAGACATAGAGATTGCTACTTTGAAGTTGGAGGTGATTAATATGGATTTTGTGGTTGGGTTTCCCAAGACTAGAAAAAGTTTTGATTCCATTTGGGTTGTGGTCGAGAGGATGACGAAATTAGCACACTTTCTATCAGTTAAGACCACATATGTGGCTGAAGAGTATGGAAGATTTACATCCATGAGTTAATGAGATTACATGGGGTTCCTTTATCCATCATAACAGATCATGGTGCACAATTCACTTCACACTTTTGGAGGTCTTTTCAAAGGGGTCTTGGTACAAAAGTTCACCTTAGTACGGCCTTTCACCCTCAAACGGATGGCCAAGCCGAAAGGACAATTCAAATGCTTGAGAATATGCTTAGGGAATGTGTATTGGATTTGAGGGGTAGTTGGCATGACCATCTTCCATTGATTGAGTTTGCCTGCAGCAATAGCTTCCACTCTAGAATCGGTATGGATCCTTTTGAGGCTCTTTATAGGAGACGTTGTAGATCATCGGTTGGTTGGTTTGAAGTTGGTGAGATAGCTTTGTTGGGACTATATCTAGTTATAGATGCTCTTGAGAAGGTTAGGATGATTAGGGAAAGGTTGAAAACAGCCCAAAGTCATCAAAAATCCTATACCGGTGTGAGAAGAAGAGACCTTGAATTCAAAGTGGATGATTGGGTCTATTTGAAAGTTTCTTCAATGAAAGGTGTGGTCCATTTTGGTAAAAAGGGAAAGTTGATTCCAAGGTATTTTGGTCCTTATGAGGTAATAAAGAGGGTTAGCAAGGTAGCTTATGAGTTGAAGTTGCCTATTGAAATGAATTAGGTTCATTCGATGTTCCATGTCTCTATGTTGAGAAAATGTGTTGGTGACCCTAATGCTGTTGTGCCACTTGACGTTGCGAGTGTTATTGAGGATAACTTGACTTATGAGGAGGTTCCGGTTCAGATTTTTGATAGGCAAGTGATGAGATTGAGGAACAAGGAGGTGGCATCCGTTAAAGGTCCTTTGGAGGAACTAACTAGTCGAAAGTGCTATGTGGGAAGCCGAAGCGGACATGCAAAAGCAGTATCATTATCTCTTCCACTCTACTCAAGCATAAGGTACTAACTCTAAGCCTCATATGTGACTTCAAGTATTATGTTTCAGCGCCTATGTCATTCATATGCATTTATATTTAAGTTGACAAATTTATGATGATTTTACACTTATGTTGCGGTTTTGAAAATAGTGCTTAGATGTAATGTTGCATTCTTGTTGGGGCTGATTTTTTCATTATTGATATTGTCTTGTACATCTCTTTGACATTCAGGAAAGAATGTTCCCAAGGGGGAGATATTGAAACGACCCCAAAAAGTGCCCCAAAATGTGCCTCGAAAGTGCCCAAAATTTTAAATTCCATATATCACAAAATTCATGCGCGTTATCAAAAATCCGACTTCATATTCTTGTTTAAGAGGCCAAATTTGGTAAAATTTGAAAATAGCAAAAATATGATTTTCGGAGACGATCCGCGCCCCTGGAACGACGCGCCAAGGGGGCACTCCTATACATTTTTGTGTCTAGTTTTTCTATCTCAATCCAAGACTTTTGGGTCTTCGGTCTAAGTGTTCCCAAATGTGTTTTTACCTATACTTAGTCATATTTCATTCTCATATCATGCTTAACATTCCCCAATACTCACTCAAACACATAGCCATATTTTTCACTCCCAAATTCAAGTCTCAAACCCTCATCCGGAACTAAGGATTTTCTTCAAGATTCAAGTCTAGATTTTCAATCTTCATCAAGAACTTCTTCAAAGCTAAGGTACGTAGATTTTATCCATTGGGTTCTTAGTGATGGTCACACTCCAATAAGAACGATCGTTATTAATAATTAACCTAGCCAAGGTTAGGGTTGAATCCACTAGGAATACAGGACTTGACTACAAGATTTCACTACTAATCATTTTTAGTATCTATAACTATAATCTCTAAATGGAGGGGGGAGGGGTTTTGATTCAAAGACAACATAAAATAAAAACTAATTAAAATGTAGAAAAACACTCAATTTTGGGGATAACATGGGAATTATGTTCCTCATGGTTCATTGATTAAATTACCCTAGGTAACATAACTGCGATTAGTGAATCGCATGCAAAATTGTAACTTAGGTTGTTCCAGCCCTCTTGTGAAGGTGAAGGTCGAATTTCACCATGGCGCTTTGTCTGATACCATGGCGTGCCAACTTACCGTTACCTATTATCCCAGTCAACCTCCCCTTGGTCAGGTTTGATCGATTAGACAGGAACACATCAACTAAATCCTGTCATCTACTTCCCTTTTCCTATTCAGCACTTCTTTGGTCAAGATCATGATAGAAAGCGAGATTTGGTGTTGGCCACCACCAAACAACATTCATCGTGAAGGGAAATAGGCAATACATGCAAAACCCAATCATAGACATGCACAAAACCTAGGTCATCTCAAGTCAGCTACCCATGGTTTGCACAGCCCCAAGTTGTGGGTGCTTAGCTACTCATGGCTAAGATAAAATACACACAAATGCACATAATAGATATAGTTGAGAGTTTCACCAATAACAGTGAATGAGATAGGCACTACAAGTTGCAAACCCACAAGCTTGATTGATAAACAATGAGTACAAAGCAAGATTTCCAGTCCCCAAAATGGGTTTCCCAAAAGAGAACAATAATCTCCTCTAAAAACCTAATAAAAGCTTCAAAATGTAAAGTAGAATTTTCCATTGTTCGAACTCCCCAAAAAAACCTGAATTAAACTATTTATAGTATTTATAAAACAACCCTAGGAATTATGTAGAAAAGACAAATGGCATCTGATAAATTTCGTAGTTACGACTCGAAGGCCAACCTATGAGTCATACTCAGGGTCTCGTATCAAGTTCTTGGCATCTTGGACTGAACTGGTACAACCCATAGGTACGAGTGGTTACTCGAGCTATGACTCGTATGTTTGTCTCATAGTCTTGGTCCTCAGTTTTCTTGGTCCAATATTTTGGCCCTCTGATTCTAGCTGCGAGTCCACCTATATGAGTCACAGTGTGTCTTACGACTCGTAGGATGTCCTTGTAGAAGTGACCTTCACTTGGCAGATTTCTGGTTTTTGGTCTCTGATTCCTACTACGACATAATCCATGACTCGTAGCGTATGCTACGACTCATAGGATGGCTTGTATGGCCTATGCTTTAGCAAAATCTATAGCTTTTCTTCAAAATCATGCAAACCTAACTTTTCTGCAAGATTAACCCAAAAACACATCAAAACACTAAAAAGTCTCTTTAAGAACTCACAAGATCCCTTGTTTCAGGCATCAAATGTGTTGTATTTTGACAACACATCAACACCCTCAACTTAGAATTGTTGCTTGTCCTCAAGCGACGACTCAATCTATACAGATAAAGAGATATAGTTAGCAATTATACTAATGGCATATATATCAACTCCTCTGATTCAGGTACCCAACTACCGTTTTCAAAATAGGATTGTAAAATTATTTAGCAAACAGGAACATAATGAGATACCTGGAAATCCAACTATGACAAGCTAAGGAGTATCAACTATCCACAATCACTGGTGTATAGTCATATGCTACTCAAGTAGTGCAAATGTCCTCACTAGAAAGAAGTCCCTTATACTCACTCAAGAACATTCAGAAATTAGGGACTGAGGAAGCATTTTATTCTCGTAATTGAAATTCATGCTCAATGACAATCACCATAAGCTTGCCCCTACAATCATTTTTTGATTAGGTTCAAAATTGGATTTGGATCACTTTAGGACTTATTGGCTTGTAACATGGGCTCAAGGGGCTTTGGTATGGTATTTTAGGCAAATAGTTACTAAAAGCTATCCTTGAACCATGTTCACCAATACTTTTTTCTTTAATAACCCAACCCTTTCACCAACTCCTCCCTTATTTCCATATTTCAAGCTTTTCCCGGGCTTATTCTTTCACTTTTCAGATGTGCCTTCATTTTAAACTCATTTTTGGCTAATCTTTTCAACTAAAGGCACTCTTTCCTTTCTTTTTCTTCACCCAGCTCACGATTATTCATTTTCTTTCTTTTCACCTCAACTAACTACCCCATTTTCGTTACTTACTTAGGATTTTAGCCTAAAGTGAAGTACCCAATATCTTTGACTCAAACCAGGGCCACCAATGCAGCCACCCTCAACTAAGGCTTTTAGCTTTAATCAAGGTTCACATGTTCAAGGATAGATCAGGGCCAATATCAGGGTATTTCATCAAACGAGGTAAAGTGAGCAAGGTGTCACGAAAAAATTGAGTACATGAGGAGCTCAAATATTTGGAACAAAAGATTCACTAGTTTATTTGGTAGGTAATTTAGGCAAAAGTGGGCTTACTATCAGAA
>JAABOM020065857.1:0-40693 GCA_011800125.2 Solanum clarkiae | reverse complement strand
AAAGGTAATTGAAAGATAAAGTAAAGTATATTGCTTATTGATGGGTGGTAACCCGAGGGGTGGAAGAATCATCTAGCCAGGGTCGATCCTATCACGGGGGGTAGCGCGAAGGGTTAAAGGAAAATCCTAGCCAGGGCCGATGCCGATATAGCTTTACCACTAATCAGCTGGTCATTTGTATTACATGATGTGCACAGATTATACAGTAAAGGTAAAGTAATAAAAAGCACCTAAAGTACACGATCCCACAGTATAACTAAAGGTGGTCTCTTAACCTATACCGTGCATAGTTTTATTTGAGTTTTTACTTCATATACGGTATTTCCTGCCTTACATATTCTTTACATTATCTCGTACTAATATTCCCTTACGGGGGACCTGCATTTCATGCTGTAGGTACAGGTGCTAGTATATCTCCTAATAGGAGTACAGGATACCCAGCTGATGTTACCAAGCTCCAGGTTGCTTCGGAGTTTTATGTGTGTCTAGAGCATATATTTTTGTATTGTACAGTTAATCGAGGCGGGTCTGTCCTGACCCTTATAAGATACTTTTAATTATCTAGAGGTTTTATAGACTATGTAAATTAAAGTATGGTCATGTCTCATACCTTAGACACCGTGGCCCCAATGGCCTAACCATATGCATTTCCTTTTGGCTTGTTATTACTGTTTACTCTCACAAAGGCATGTTGACTGTAGAAACCCCTCATAATATATACAGAAAGTGCGTAGATATAGGTCGGTTCTCCTGTGCCTTATTGGTAACCGGTGCCAGTCTGCCCTAATGGGACTTTGGATGTGACAGAATGCAACAAGAGAAAAGTAAGATAATCAAAATGCATAAGCATAGGCAATGAGTAACATATAACAATATGGCATGCATGTGAGATGCTATGTAGTAAATCATGCTTATATAGAACATCATATGTGTGTAGAAAGAGACCACAATCATATTGGTGGACCGTCGCACCCTACCACCCTTGCTAAATAAGGTACCAACCCCATCAATTGGTTGTTGGATCGCGTACCCTACCACTACTGGTTATCGAGGTGCGAACCCCCTAATGTGGTTATCAAGGTACAAACCCGTCGAGAAGGTTAGTGGAAAGTTTTACACTACCAAGGTACAAACCTCTGGACATGGTTATCAAGGTACAAACCCCTCGACATGATTATCAAAGTAAAAACCCCTCGATGTGGTTACCTGGCATGCAGCCCCCGAGTAGGGCGTGGTCATATTCCAACACCATATAGGAGAAAATAAAATACACACATTCCTTTCATCATTATATAGTCATTCAACTCACAAGACCTTCATTGGGCCTTCAATTCCTCAAGAAAACCATAACCAGACATTTTATCGAACACTTGGCGGGTGTATAGTGTTAGTGTAAAATTATTCAATTTAAGGATGCAATCATTCAAGGAAATCCAATGTACAACCATAAATCAATACTTAGTAACACCCTCAAACAATATACATCAAAACCCTTCATCGAATATCGCAATAGATCTTAGATTCATAGCTCCAAACATGCTAAAATAATCGCAATCCCTAAACCCTAACATAGTGTGCAGTGAATTTCATAATAAGTAAGACCCATGAGTAAATCAACTTTAAACCATGCAAATTTAAGAAAAAGAAAGCTTGGGCATCATGGGTGAAAGGAACCTATCAAAGAAACCCACATTATATTAGCTTTGGAGAATAGTTTGATGAAGATTAGAGATGGAGACTTGAAGCTTGAATGAGAACCTGAAGATCCAGATGAGTTTTGGTACTTGATTTTGGAGAGATATATTTGGCTAAATTTTTGAAGAGTATTGGGGAAATGTCTTGGATGATATAATGGTGAAATATGGGTAAGTATAGATATTTTCACATTTGGGAACACTTAGGCCCAAGAACCAAAAGTCTTGGACCGAGATAGAAAACTAGCCACAAAAATACATAGATGTGCGTCCTTGGCACATCGTGCTAGGGGACGGATTGTCTCTGGAAATCGCATTTTTCCGATTTTTAAATTTTGGTACGGTTGCTCTTAAATCGGGGTTAGACCCATTTTTCACTCAATTTGATCCCCTGAACAAGAATATGAAGTTAGATTTTTGATATCACACATGGATTTTAGATATATGGAAATTATGATTCTGGACATTTTCGAGGCACATTTTCGGACAATTTTTGGGGTCGTTTCAATATCTCCCCCTTGGGAACATTCGTCCCCGAATGTCAAAAAACATATATGAGAGATGCAAACATGAAAATTTCATTCCATATAAGGATGCCACAATGCACTTAAACATCATTTCAAAAATCCCAACAAAAGTGTAAAATCATCATGAACTTGTCAATTTAAACATGAATGTATGCAAGTGTAATGGGCTGAACTTAGACTTGAAATCACATATGGGACTTATATTGATACCTTAGGCTTGAGTGGAGTGGAAAGATAAGGATATCGCTTTTGCATGTCCGCTTCTGCCTCCTATGTAGCACTTTTAACTTGTTGATTTCTCCAAAGGGCCTTAATGGATGCCACATCCTTGTTTCTCAACCTCTTTACTTGTCTATCCAAAATCTGAATCAGAACCTCTTCATAGGTCATATTGTCTTCAACAACACCCACAACATCAAGAGGCACAATAGTGTTAGGGTCTCCCACTCATTTCCTTAACATGGACACATAAAAGACTAGATTAACCAAATCCATCTCACTAGGCAATTCCAACTCATAGGCTACCTTACCAGTTCTCCTCATTACCCTATAAGGACCCACATAAAATATCTTAATCTCAACTTTCCCTCTTACCAAAATGAACCACACCCTTCATGGGTGACACCTTCTAATAAACCCATTAACCTACTTTGAATTCAAGATCCCTTCTCCTCATATCAGTATAGGAATTTTAGCAACTTTGGGCCTTCTTCAACCTTTTCCTAATCATACTAACCTTCTCAAGAGCCTCCATAATCATATCTGGTCCCAATATAGCCACCTCTCCAACTTCAAATCACCCAATCGGTAATCTACAACGTCTACCATAAAGAGCCTAAAAAAGAGCCATACTGATACTAGAATGATAGCTATTGTTGCAGGCAAACTCAATCAATGGAAGATGATCATTCCAACTACCTTAAGATCCAACACACAAGCCCTAAGCATATACTCAAGTGTTTGGATAGTTCTTTCGGCTTGTCCATCTGTTTGAGGGTGGAAGGTCGTACTAAGCTTAACCTTTGTACGAAGACCCCTTTAGAAAGAATTCAAAAAATGTGAAGTAAATTGAGCATCACGATCCGATATGATGGATAAAGGAACCCCATGCAATCTCACCAAGTCATGAATGTACAACCTAGCATACTCTTCATCCCCATATTTGGTCTTAACCGGTAGAAAGTGAGCCGCTTTTGTTATCCTATCAACCATAAGCCAAATGGAAACAAAACCCTTTCTAATCTTGGGCAACCCCACTACAAAGTCCATATTAATCTCTTCCCACTTCCAAATAGGAACCTCTATGCTTGGGTTAAGCCACCTGGCGTTTGATGTTCAACTTTGACTTATTGGCAATTATGACAACCGGACACAAATTTGACAATGTCTTTCTTCATGCCTCCCCACCAATATACCTCTTGCAAATCTCTATACATTTTAGTAGAACCGGGTGAACAGAATAGGAAGAACCATGAGCCTTATCAAGAATCCTCTCTTTCAAGCCATCAATACAAGGCACACACAACCTACCTTGGTACCTAAGTGTACCATCTCCCCCTTGTGAGAAAACCTCCACCTTTGCATCACTAACCAAGGCCTTCAATTCTAACAAGGAGGGATCAAGGTCTTGCTTAGCCTTCACCTCCTCAACCAATGAAGATTTAGAACCATCAATAACACCACCACCACCACCATTATCCACCTATTCCAACCTAACTCCCAATCTAGCCAACCGATGGACCTCCCTAGCCACCTCCTTATCACCACTATCAACATGAGCTAGGCTACCTATAGATACCTTTCTCAAACATCTGCCAGAACATTAGCCTTACCCAGATGATAATGCACACTCATATCATAGTCCTTATAAAGTTTTAACCATCTCCTTTGCCTCAAGTTAAGATCTTTTTGTGTGAATACATATTGAAGACTCTTATGATCAGTGAACACATTAACATGCACCCCATACAAATAATGGCGCCAAATGGTTAGTGCAAGAACCATGGCGGCCAATTCAAGATCATGAATAGGATAATTCTTTTCATGCACTTTGAGTTGTCTCGAAGCATGGGCCATTACCTTACCATTTTGCATTAGAACGCAACAGAAAACAACTCTAGAAGAATCATAATACACAACAAATCGCTCTAGCCCTTCCGGTAGTGACAAAACAGGAGCGAACGCAAGTTGATCTTTTAATGTATGGAAACTCCTCTCACACTTATCGGCCCACACAAACTTATCCTTCTTTCGAGTCAATTTAGTCATGGGAGAATCAATACAAGAGAATCCATTCATGAACCTTTGATAGTAACCCGCTAAGCCCGAGAAGCTTCAAATATCCGACGAGTTCAATAATCTAGGCCAATTTCCAATCATATTCGTCTTTTTAGGATCCACCTTAATACCATCCCCTGACACCGCATGACCTAGGAAAGGCAACTTCTTTCAACCAAAATTCATACTTCTCATATTTAGCATACAACTTCTCTTCCCTCAATCTTTGCAAAACAACTCTCAAATGATCTACATGCTCCTCCTCACTATGAGAATAGATCAAAATATAATCAATAAAAACCATAACAAATGAATCAAGGTAGGTTTGAAGACCCTATTCGTAAGATCGATGAAGATAGCTGGTGCATTGGTCAATCCAAAAGACATTACTACAAACTCATAATGCCAATACCTAGTTCGAAAGGCCATCTTGAGAATATCACACTCTCTCACCTTTACTTGATAATACCCGTACCAAAGATCAATCTTAGAGGAATGGCTAGCCCCTTGTATTCGGTAAAACAAATCATCAATTCTTGGAAGAGGATACCTATTCTTGATGGTGACCTTATTAAGTTGCCGGTAGTCAATACACATCCTATGAGACCCATCCTTTTTTTTCACAAACAACACTGGTGCACCCTAAGGTGACTGACTAGACCTAATAAACCCCTTCTCCAACAAGCCACTCAATTATTCCTTCAAATCCTTCAACTCCGCCAGGGCCATACGGTAAAGGGAAATAGGAATGGGATGAGTATCGGGAAGGAGATCTATACCAAAATCTATTTTCTTTTTGGGAAGAACACTGGGAAGGTAATTTAGAAAGATATCAAGGAAATCACTTACAACCAGAATCGACTCTATGGGAAGGATCGTGGACTCCATATCCCTAACCCTTATAAGATGATAAAGACACCCCTTGGAGATCAACTTGCAGACTTCAATGCAAGAGATGAACCTACCCTTGACCGCCATATCATGAATCTCCCACTCATGAATGGGTTTATTTGGGAATTGGAACTTGACCCTATGGGTTCTACAATCAATAGAGGCATAGTATGCATGCAACCAATCAATCCCTAGAATAGCATCAAAATCAACCATGTCTAATTCAACAAGATCACAATGCTCTATCTTATGCAAGATGCAATTGGGATAATTTCTATAGACCTTCCTATCAACAATAGATGAGCCAATAGGAGTAGATACCTCATATGATTCACACAACATTTTGGGGTCAACATCGAACTTCTTGGCAACAAAGGGGGTAACAAAAGGAAGAGTGACACTTAGATCAATCAATGCATACATATCATAATCAAAGACTTTTAACATACCAGTGCTGACATCGGAAACCTCCTCAACCCCTTATCTCTCATGTGGAGCATAAAACTGATTTTGTCTTGGGGCACCACCATGTTGACCACCTCTACCCAAAGGAACTGCATTGGCACCCCGGCCTTGAGAATAAACATCCTTACCCGTGTTGCGATCACAAGGGCAATCAATATTTTTGTGACCCACTTCCCCACAACCATAGCATGCATTAGTGTCTCTCAAGCATAGGCCCTGATGACCCTTACCATATCTTGGACACACATCATTAGGAACCACAACACCAACACCTTGGTCCTTGGGAAGTCATTGGAAAATCACCTATTAGAAGCATGAGAAGATCTTGGCGTTGGTGGAACTAGCCATCCCTTCGGCTTTAGAACTTCCCTTCAAATCGGACCCTCTCGGCCTCATCATCCCTCCTCTTTCTCAACTTCTCCTCCTCTATTTATTTGGCATAGGTCATCAAATGGGACAATTCCATGTCATTAATCAACATAGTGGACTGGCACTCCTCACTCTCCAAGTCAGAAACAATTTTAATAAATTTATTCATCCTAGACCTTGAGAAGGCCACCAAGTGTGGAGCATATTTTGAAAGTTGGTTGAACTTGAGGGTATGCTCCCTCACACTCATAGACCCTTGTCTCAAATTTATAAACTCCACCAATTTGCTTCCCTAAGCTCAAAAGGGAAGAACTGATTAAGGAAAGCAACATTAAACTCCTCCCAAAGTTCGACATGATTTACCCCCTTCTCCTCCTTCCATTGATCAAACCATATTTGTTCTACCCCTTGAGTTGGTAATCCATAAACTCTACCTTCTCTTCCGATCTAACATGTCACGACCAAGCCTAGGACCTAGAAGTGACACAACGAATGGGGAACCCGAAGGAACCCCAATCAATCCTCTTAACTTGTCAATACACATCCTTGGTCATGGAAACATATAAAAGGCATAAAGTAAGAAAAAATGAACAAGTGGCTAAGCAATAGCTTGTCAAAACATCAACATTAAAGACAAGGAGTCATAACTCATATCATAAATGCCCAACTTGTCCAACCAAGACCTCTAAATACATAGATAGAGTGGGGTCCAAGACAAAGCTACTGGGCTCACCCTCATAGTCAATAGAACATAAGTTAGTATCTTAATACATAGATAATAGCAACATAGACTAAGGTCCTCAAAATGGAGGACTGACCAACAAGCTTTGAATAGCACCGACTAGCCACGTGGAGGAGGAGGATGATCAACTTGAGCACCGGTTCCTACGTAGTGATATTATGTAGACAAGAATATGCATTATTACGTTTGAATGTACTAGGTATGTAGGATGCAATGCAATGAGAAATTGACATCATGATCAAAATGCATATCAACAGGCAATGAGCATATTATAGCAAGATGGCATGTATGAACAATGCATAAGTAAAATATGCTTAAATAACTCATTCCCATATAAAGTATCATATGTGAAGAATAGACCAAGATATTTTTCCAAGGTATAAACCCCTTGAGGTTAGTGATGATGCCGCTCTATCACTTAGTTGTGAAGTACTAACCCTTCACTTGGTTGGTGATAATGTCGCCTCATCACCTAGGTGGAGAAGTACAAACCCTTCCCTCGGTTGATGAATAAAAACCTCTATCTTGGTTAGTGATAATGCCGACCCATCACCTAGGTGAAGAAGTACGAACCCTTCCCTCGATTGATGAGTACAAGGCCCATCTCGATTATCTGGGTTCTTAGACCCCCCCTCCCCCCGGATTGGGCATGGTCTAATGCAATCTTTATATATAGAGTATATCTTGTACTTAAGTTCATTTTATCATCATATAGTCAATCATATCACATCTCATGCTTTGGACCTTCAATATCTCAAGAAACTACATCCGGACATTTCATCAAACACTTAGAGGGTGTGTAATGCTAGTATAAAAGCATGAAATATAGAGATGAAACCATGCAATAAAATCTATTGTAAGATCATAAATCAACACCTTGCAACACCCTAAAGAAACATACATATAGATACCTCCCCAAATCTTATAATAGATCAAAGGTTTATAGCTCAAAACATAGAAAACAATCACAATTTCACATAGTTTTAACTTAGTATGCAGTGAATTTCATAATAATCAACACCCATTTGCAATTCAACTTTAAATCATGCAATTTGAGTTAAAGGAGGATTGGGTATCATGGGTGAAAGGAACTCATGAAAGAAAACCTCATACCTTAGGTCTAGAGTTGCTTGGAATTGAGATTTGGTAGAAATGGAGGCTTGGGAATGATCTTTGAATCCAATCTTGTTCTTGGGTTCCCTTGAAATTGAATTGGAGCTTGATGGAGCCTTTTGAGAGAATTGAGTGTGTATTTGAGATGAGAGTAATGAGTTTGATCTTTTGGAACCTTATTTAGGTCTTTTAGGAAGGTTAAGATAGCATTGGAAGTCTAAAAAGCTCATTAGAGTAATTAGCATTTATGAAAATACCATTAGTGAACGGATGAAAAATTTGGCAAAGTGTTTCCCCACGGAAGGTCCCACGGGATGTGTGGAACTCCAAGGGTCGTGTGGATTGCCCGTGATAAGGTACTTATTCCAAAAATTGAAGTTGGAAATCGATTGGAAAAAGACATCTCGTCACGACCACAGAGGCCTCCACGGGTCATGTGGAGCCTCACAGCCCGTGTGGAGGCTCATGGTGCTGGAAAATGTTGTCCAGGCTCAACACCCAGATGAAACCAAGTGCGTTGCGAAGCTAACTCAAAGAGATTTCTTTTGACATGTCGTGACCACCCAATTCCAAGTGTGATAAAAGTTATGCTAGTTTAAAATTGACCCTTGCATGAACCATCACCCAAAACCCCACTTTTAGGGAAGTCTTGAACTCGTTTAGGTACTAGGAGTCTCCCATGAACCTAATACACCCCCAACCTAACCAAATGAGGCTTAAAACATGGATATACTAGAGAATAAAATCACGGGGTGTCACAATATCTCCCTCTTGGGAACACGTATTCCCTAATGTAAAAGAAACGTACACAAAGAAGGTAGCCATGAAGATTTTAGCCTAACATGGATGCAACAAATGTAAATAAACATGATTTTCAAAAGTCTGAACATGAACATCAAAATTACCATAAAACCTTGCCCATATAAATATGAATGCATGCAATGGCTTAAGGCCAAAAATTAAGACTTGAAATCACTTAGGGGACCTAGTATTAGTCCCTTAGGCTTTAGTGGAGTGGAAAAGATAAGGATACCGCTTTTGCATGTCCGCTTCGGCCTCCCATGTAGAACTTTCGACTTGTTGATTATTCCAAAGGACCTTAACGAATGTCACTTCCTTGTTCCTCAATCTCTTCACTTGCCTATCAAAAATCCGAACTAGAACCTCCTCATAAGTCAAGTTATCCTCAACAATGCCCACCACATCAAGAGTTACAATGGCATTAAAACCACTCGCACATTTTCTCAACACAGAGACATGGAACACCGGATGAACCAAATTCATTTCACTAGGCAAATTCAACTCATAAGCTACCTTGCCAACCCTCTTCATCATCTTATAAGGACCAACATATCTTGTGTTAGGCATGATCTAGCACAGCAAAGGACAATCTTTAGGGGGAAAACCTTATTTCAACTTCTATATCACGACATAGAGTAAGAAGAAGGAAAACATTTCCTAAACGCCTCATAGCCTGTTGCTCATAGTTGTGGTGCACTACACAACCATGAGCACGACTTTAATCGATGCGGTGTGTTGAACTCCAAGGATCTAAAAGCCTAGTGCTCTAATACCAAGTTTTTCACGACCCAAGCATAGGGCCTAGGCGTGACATGGTGCAAGGGGAACCCGAAGGGACCCCAAGCAAGCCTCTTAGCACATCATTACACATCCTTAGTCGAAGAAGCAATAAAACAACAAAAGAGTAGGAATAGGGATAACCGAGGCTTAATGACTTCATTCATGTTGTTACCAAGAGTCAAGAGAGTGTCAAAGCTCATAACATTAGACATGACATGTCCAACAGCACCTCCAATATGCAGATAAGAGCGGGGGATAAGACAAGCAACTGGGCTCACCCTCATAGTCAACATTTACATAAAAGAAAAGTATTTTTAGAACATAGCATGAGAAAATAACCAATGTCCCTGGAATGGAGGACTACCCAACAAGCTTGAGTGAAATCATACTAGTCACGTGGATGGAGATTCTCAAGCGGGGCTCTGGTTCCTACATGGTGGCATCATGTAGGCATGGAGTATGCGTTAGTATATTTGAATGTAATAAGTATGTAGGATGCAATGCAACAAGAGATAAGTAGCATAATCGATATGCATAAGCATAGGCAACGAGTAACATATAACAATATGGCATGCATGTGAGATGTTATATAGTAAATCATGCTCATATAGAACATCATACATGTGTAAGAAGAGACCAATATCATATTGGTAGATCGCCGCACCCTACCACCCTTGGTGATTGAGGTACCAACCCCATCAATTGGTTGGTGGATCGTCGCACCCTACCACCTTTGATGGCCGAGGTACAAAACCCCCCTCCCCAAATGTGGTTATCAAGGTACAATCCCCTTACAGGGTTGGTGGATCATCGCGCTCTACTACCCGTGATGACTGAGGTACGAACCCCCCGACATGGTTATCAAGGTACAAACCCCTTGACATGGTTACTCGACGCGGAACCCCCGAGTAGGGCATGGTCACATTCCAACACCATATAGGGGAAAATCATATATATACATTCCTTGCATCATCATATAGTCATTCAACTCATAAAATATGCATTGGGCCTTCAATTCCTCAAGAAAACCATAACCAAATATTGAATCGAACACTTCGTGGGTGTATAATACTAGAGTAGATCCATGCAATTTAGGATGAAATCATGCAAGGAAATCAAATGTGAAGCCATCAATCAATACTTGGTAACACCCTCAAGCAATATATCTTAGATTCATAGCTCAAAATATGCTAAAACAATGACAATTCCATAAGTCCAACGTAGCATGCAGTGAATTTATAATAAGTAAGAATCATGAGTAAATTAACTTTAAATTATGCAAATTTAAGATAAAGAAAACTTGGGCATCATGGGTGAAAGGAACCCATGAAAGAAACCCAAATACCTTAGCTTTGGAGAATAGCTTGCTGAATATTGGAGATGAAGACTTGAAGCTTGAATGAGAACCTTAAGATCCGGATGAATTTTGGGACTTGATTTTGGAGAGAAATATTTGGCTATGTGTTTGAATGAGCATTGGGGAAGTCTTGGATGACATGAGGGTGAAATATGACTAAGTATAAGTATTTTCACGTTTGAAAACACTTAGGCACAAGACCCAATAGTCTTGGACCGGGTAGAAAACTGGCCATAAAAATACATAAAAGCATGCCCTTGGCGCGTCGCGCTAGGGGCGCGGATCGTCTATGGAAATCGCATTTTTGCGATTTTCAAATTTTACTACGGTTGCTCTTAAATCGGGGTTTGAGCCATTTTTCACTCCATTTGAACCCCTGAACAAGAATGTCAAGTTGAATTTTCGATATCATGCATGGATTTTGAGATATATGTTAATTACGATTCTAGGCATTTCCATGACACATTTTCGGGCACTTTTTGGGGTCATTTTAGAGTAAGCTACTAAACATGCTAGTCAACCAAATTAGGGGCCAAAAGAAAATCGGGATGCATAACGTCTGAAAAAATAAGCTTGGACCGTTTGGGTCATGACCTTGTAAACAACAAATCAAGTACATCAAGATAGGTAACCCAAAATGATAAAGTACTAGCTAGACAACAAGGCTGTAACAACAGAGGTACAGACACACACTATATATATGTGCCAACCCTATACTGGAGATTGAAAGGTATAAGATAACCAACCCAAAATAACATGTCCACAATAGCCTCTAAAAGAACCACTAATACTGCTGGGACAGGGCCCCGACTATACCAACTATACAACAAAAAGTAAGCATCCTGTGAAAGTTCCAGGAAGAGGTGGATATTACCAACTCACAGTTGAACTATGCTTCTAGTGGAGGGGTTGAACAGAGTCCCTATCTAAACCTACACGCACGTAATAATGTGCATCGTCACCAGGCAATGGGACATCAGTACGAATTAACATGCACTCGTATGTAAGGCAGAAACTAAAACCATAGATAATAATAGTAAAAAGGACAATAAAAATACCACCTGTAACCAAAAACTAAAGCAACCTTAGTGGCCAACAATCAACCTCCTAATGATCAGATATGCATGGTATGCTCGAGTATAACATGTCGTGAATACATCTATATAGATGCAAATGCATGACATACCCAACCAAATGCTAGCAATGGTGGTCCTTTTCGGTAGCGAACAAACATCATAAGCCCCATACCTCTGATTATATCTCTCCATACATAACGTACCATATATTATATGAATATTGAATGCACATTGTGGGACATAGCATAAACTCAGCCAATCTTGGCTCATTGGTACACTTATCCTCATAAGAACATAATCATTATCATAGTATATACAAATGACCCATGAGATCTTACGTGACTTTTGAATAAGTTTGACAGCTTAACTCAACATTTAGAACGAGACCTTAACTCTAAAAATATTCATAAAGTTGCTTTACATAATGCTTATATGTGGTCCCATGTCAATTAGTTAAAGAAAGTATTTAAACAGAATCAAGTGCATTAGTAAATTAAATAGGGAGCATTACGCTAGAGATTTTCGGAAACCAACGCATCACTTGTTAAGTGCTTCAATTATATTTTTGTATGGAAGAAGGGCTCATTAGGTATACTATATCCCTTTCATAATATACATTTTTATTTTGATGACACTACACCAAGAAGAGAAACGCCTCGAACAAATGGATAGGTAGCTAGGAAATCCAACAAAATGATATATAGATATTAAATGTCCAGTCTAAGCAAACGAATGTAATGTTAACCTAATACCATCATGAAAGTAACTCAACTGCAATCCCAATGCCTTGCACAGAAGGTATTTTTAGCAACGGAATAGTAAGATATCCCATTTGACGTTTTGAAAAACTTCCCAGATTTCTTGCTAAAAGGAGGGATGGAGCTTAGCCTTAACATACCTTTCCAACGGACGTCCATTGACAGAAAGTCTCTTCGAGAGAGTTGTTCCTTACGTCCTAAGCTTCATAATCACTACATATACATAGCTTAAACATACCTATAAACAGTTCAGAATTAAGCATTAATGACCAGACTCACCATATAGTACTCACGTGAGGAAACATCCGTAGACCTTTGAAAACAATAGCCGTAAAAGAGCCCCAAAATTATTAGCTAAACAGACTAGTTGCAAACCAACAATAACTAGCAAGAATACTATTTTCTTATAGCCCAAAAGTAGCCCCAAACACAGCTAAAAGGAGGGGAAAATAATTGCAAAGCATAAGGAACACATTTCTAGGGATGGGGATGAATTTTAAAGGTAAAAATGTGAAAAACTCACCTAAATCACTTGGAGACCTTGAGAGAACTTTATCTTCACTTTACGTTCTGTTTTGGGATGAAATGGGACTGATTTGAGCTTTAAAAATCTCAAATTAGTCGACATCTAGGTGGGTTGAGCTGACCCGTCCCATGACCCGATTTCCTACTCGGGCATTCCCAGTAGAACGATCATAACTTTTTATTTTAAGGTTGGTTTAATACGCAGTTTTGTGTGTTGCAAACTAATCATAGATCTTCGATTTGACAGGTCACATACTTTCTAATGCTTTATATTTTGGGAGATGACTTGATACATTTGACTGAAATTTAAGAAGATTTTCTTAACAAAATTTATGGTAACTTTAGCCAACCTCTATCTTGCAACTTTTTTGATTCCAAAACTTAACGTATGACCTTTGTGCTATTAAAATAACCTTTAAAAATCCATTATTAGAGAATTATACACTCTTAGTCCCATACAAAAAGTGAAACTTAATTTAAACCTTCCAAAAGGGGCAAGGTGCCACTCGGGACCATTTCTTTAATCGCAAATGTGTATTTAGGGGATTCCTTTGTCTTAAAACATTAAGTCCTTGAATTACCACCTATTGACAACCTTATTATCCATAGGTCCTATCCAAAATCATATATGTCTTATATAACATGCCAACCTATCATATTGTGGAATCACGAGGTCCCATATGGGGTACGGTCCGTGAGGCACCATATGGACCATACACTTGCCCGTGGTCTAATACGTAGAAAAATTCCACTTGAAAAAGGTTCGAGATGGTAATTCCATACTTAGAAAAATTCAATGTAGGCACCCATACGGAAGGATTATATGGATCGTACCAAAAAAACACGATCCATGTACTCCTCCGTACCACTTCCCTTAGAAAAAATTTTCATGACAAAGTTCCGAGATAGTGATCTAATACTTAGAAAATTTTCACTTTGGAACCCATACAAAAGTTCCTCACGTTCCACGAAGCACCATACGGTCCGTGAGAGGGGCCGTACAACTTACCTTAGGTTCAAACCTATGGAGTCTCAAACTCAAGCCTACCATACGATCCACCACACAGTCTGTATGGCTTCACACGATCAGTCTGGGCTCCAAGTGTGGTATTCCTTGGTCCCAAACTCCACATTAAGGCCCTCACACCCTCACAAGGCTAAGGGACACTTCAAGGAGGATCCACATGATCTGTATAGAACCACGCTGACCATGAAGGCTTCCATAAAGCGTTACCTTTGTCCAAAACTTTCCAGAATCAAATTTCCAAGCTCTATTGAAGTCGTACAAAGTCCGGATCCTTACAAAGTTCCTAATGTCTATGCCTATACACTAGTTGGGCAACCATAAGCCCAGAAGGTGCACCCATGCTCAATCTAACTGATAGAATCACAATGGAACCCAACTCTCAACTGTACGTGAGTGTAAGGCCTTAGTTTCTATGACTATATACCCCTTGAACCCTAATAATCCCAGAGGGTACACCCACACACAATCTGGGTATGTATGGCTTTATGGATCCACAGGTAATTAATCGGTTCCTTGACCTAAAGTACTATACATCAACTGGGTCCTCGATATACATGTAACGGTGGGACAAATCCCCCACGGGAGAAAGAATCTCTTTAGCATAGCCAACACGGTCTTAGACCCGAATAAATCGGTGTGATGAATCATTCTAAACAAGTGATGGTGTCTCAGAACTAAAATGTAGCCAACGAGGTTCCCAACTTGGAATATCAAACAGGTGCTCAGACCTTAAATAAGTATCCATAACTTGGCATCCCAATCGTGGCCAGAAGTGACTTGAATCATGGGTTGCGTTGATGTCACCCAAGTTACACCTCCTATTTGAAGCTAGAACGGTCATTATCAAGAAATAGAACCTAACTAAGACTAAGGCTGAACCCAAGGATATATGTTCGAAGAATGCAACTGCAATTCGATTTTATTAACCAACTTATCTCTCCAAAGGGGAAGGGTTACTTAAACTACTAAAAAGTAATTCTAACAAAAACAAGTGTTAAACCAATATAAAGAGAAACTAGGTTATTGTGTTCCTTATGATTACATAATTCAGTATTACGATACAACCAAATTCTTTTCTAGTGTGTAGCATGTACAATGATAATTTAAGTTCACCAAACCTTTTGTCCTAGGCGAGAGGCGAATTTCACTGTGTGATTTGGTCCATCCCCGTAGTATGACATTACTAACCCTTACCTATTATCCCAGTACAACCTCTCCTTGGCACAGTTCAGTTGATTAGATGAAAAACATAGATCGAATCCTGTTAATTAATCTCTTTTCCTATTCATTACTACGTTGATCCAATTAGTAACACTAGGTGAATTCTAATATTAACCACCATTAGAAAGCATTCAAAACAAAGAGAATTAATTAAAATACATGCATGCACACTTTTCAAGAATTACGAATTATTTGATTTTACCTTGTTAGTTCTTTATGGTTTTCACAATCCTAGTTATGGATTTAGCTACTCATGATCAGTGTAAATGCAAGACTTATGAATTTGAATAACCTAATAGAATGCTTACAGAATAGAATCAAGCACAAGAAAATCCAACTCTTCAATGAGAATCACAAGATTGAAATTAGAAGATGAAATTAAAGTTTACAAGTGTTTCTCAAAGTCTCTAATGTTATTCCTTCATTCTCTACTCTCTCTGCTAACTCTCGTCACCTTCTAAAGAAAAATAACCTAAAAACCTATTTATAGTGTTTAAAATACAAATTTAAAACAAAATAAGACAACTGGGTCGACAGGCTCTACGGGTCGTATAGTGATTTATGGCTCGTAGTCGGGCCTTCATAATCTATTGCTTCAATTCTAGACTTGTGTTCTGCGACACCCCTCTATGGATCATAAAAGATTCCACGACCCATATGGGGTTTGTCTAATGAAATTTCAGAATGTCCTCATCCTTTGATCCTTAGGGTACAAGACTAGGTCTACGACTCGTAAAGTGTTCTATGGCTCATCTGCATGTTCGCAGAGCCAAATTAGAAAATACACCCTTTACTGGAATTGCACATGAAACCTCCTTTATAGCTCGTAGAATACTCTACGGCTCGTAAAAGGTCTTATGGATCTTCAACTTTAGCAACTTCTGCATATTTTGCCCAAAAATAATGCCACCCCTAAAATCTTGTAAAAAAACATAAAAACTCATCAAACCTACTAACATCACATTGAGACTCATAAAATTCCAAGTTTTAAGAATCAAAAGTGTTGTATTTTGAAAGCACATCAACACCCTCAACTTAAAAGTCTTTCTTGTCCTCAAGCGACAGACACAATCTATATAAGCAGAATAGTAACACACAAACCTTAATCTAATTGCATATATCACGTCAAGCTTAAGCACAAATACCTACAATACTTTTCAAAACACAATCAGATAACTATCCAGCAAACTAACATAGATGAATGCATGTGTCAATGCAACTATGACAAACGAGGTAACGATTAACAAGCCACAATCACTGACTAAGTCCGATATTAACAATACGATGCAAGAGCTCTCACAGAAAGAAGTCTTATATCTTACTTACAATAATGTTTTAATGTATAACCTTGGGACTATGAAAAATCACTCATTCTCACAAAAGGCATTCATATATCCTGTCCAATACCATATGCTTTCTCCTATACTAGACCTTTGACTACTTGGACTAGGATAACTTTAGGGATTTACAAGCTTGTAACGTAGGCTCAGTGGGATTTTGTATGATGTATTTGGGAATATACTTACTAAAAGCCCTCCTTGACACCGTGTTTTTCGACACTTTTTCTATACCAACACTGTTACTTTTGATTCTATTTTCCCTTTCTCCTATTTCTAGTTTTTTTTGGGTGCTTTCTTTTTCATTTTCACCTTTTTTCCTTGTATTTGCACTTCATTTTTCTTTGTAGTTCATAACTAAGGCATCTCTCATTTTTCTTGCACCTAGTACTTATTTTTTCCTCCTTTTCCATGTAGCACTAACTTTCCCCCTTATTTTGCGTTTTACCTTTACGTCAGCCACCCTCAACTTAGGATTTTGGCCTGAATTGAGGTGCATATTATGTAACCTCAGAACTAAGGCCACCTTTAGTAGCCACACTCAACTTAGGCCTTTTGCCTCAATTTAGGTACAAAATGTTCAAGGAAGGATTAGGGCCAATTTCAAGATTTTACATCTAATAAGGCTAGGCCATTTAGATTTTTACAAAGAAAAGGTACATGTTAGGCTTAAACATTAGGATCAAGGGATATTTCAAATAATTGGATGGCTACATAGGCTAATCGGGCTGTTATGAACAATGGCGTAAGATCCTTTCCTAACTAACTAACCTACAGTCTAAATCAGAGTAGCAGGGCAAGTTCTGAATTGAAACTCAATACATGAATTAGCAAATTAAGCTCACATCACATGGCACTAATTACACTATCAACACAGACTCTCACATCATACTTGTCTTCATAATTTATCCTCACTAATTAGAACAAGAACTATTAACACAATTAAACATGAATGGTTGCAATCTAGGTTAACTAATCAAAAATTTAGTGGGCATCATTTTTCAAAAAAAGTACAAAACCACATATCTGCCACCAATATAAGTACTATATGCTACCAATACTACCTAAACATGCTAAATTAATAGAAATAAATATCCATGGGGAAAAAGAACATAGGCAAGAAAAATCCTAGGATTCCAAAATTGGGGTAATTATAGGCCAAGGCTACTCAGACTTCACTGAGGCTTATAACTACCTACACCCTATTAAAAAATGGTGCATTGTCCTCAATGTACACGAAAAGACAAAATAAAGTGTCAGGGTAAAAAAACATACCTAGGCACCTAAGCACCAGTGTATGGCTGAGTTTGACTACCCTCAACCTGCGTGGTGGCCTCCTTAGTAGTAGCACCATGACCAAAGGGGCCAGCACCCCTCACTTGCTCGAGCTCTCGAGCCTTTAATATCTCCTTCTCCTCCCTCAACTGCCTCGAGACAAGCTCTAGCTCCTCCTGCTTTATCAATCTTGCATGTAATCGCACTGTATTTGGATCATCATCAATGCGGGGCCTCTTTCCATAGGAAGGTTGTGTAAGTTCCTTAGGAGAAAATAAGTCCACCACTGGCACTGGGAGTGTGGTCTTTGGTAGTGACACTAGTGCTGCCTATGCTGCTGTCATGTCAGTCTTGAGTCAGTAGATCTCTGATTGTAGGGCCGTCATATCCACAGGCAGGTCTGTGCTCAAACTCTACCAGACCCTCAACTCGAAGGCTTGACACAGGCATCCACAGATGAAATTCGGTCCTAAATAGTAGTGATAGTGTATTCCTGCATGCGTCTACAAGACTCTGTAATGGCTTGGCAGACCCAGGCCTAATCTGCTAAACTAATTGAGTCAACTAAGACTCAGTGTTGGCCATTCGCTGCACCATGGCTTGAATAGATACTGCGGAACGTAAACCATGCTCGCGAGTGTTATCTGTGAGGAAGTAGCCTATGGTACAGGAGTCGAGGTAGTGGGCCCCCTCTCTACATCTATCTCAGCCTGTGGGGGCCTTTCCTCTATAGTGGAAGCAGTGGTGGTGGTGGGTGGATCCTCAGACAGTGTCTTTGGTGCGAACATCTTTGACATAGGAGCTGGCTAGTACAGTGCTTGCCGGAGTGCCACCGAGTTCTCCTCAGCCTTAATCAAGTTGGTATCCAAAGTATGCTGGAGCTCGATCAGTGAGTACAGGTGCTGTAGACTCTCTACCCCTAACTCTAGATAGAGTCTGTAGATCAAGCATGGGGATGGAGGTGGGATTCTTATAGGCCGCCTCATGGATCTGCTTTACGATAAGGCTGTCCCAATTGATCTCATAGCCAGCCTAGATGCTGGCAACTAGAATTGCATACTCCGATGTCAAATTTTATCTGCAAGCATTGGCTGGATCCATGATCTGACAACTGCCTACCAGAGTTTTGCAGTAAAACAAAGAGAGGCCTTTACAATAGGCTCCGAATGAGTGGCAACTAATGCAGGCTGCAGGCCCTGCTCAGTGATCAAATCGGCCACCCATATCATCAGGCTAGCTTTGGGGCTCTGCGGCTCTGGTTGCTCATCAGAACCAAGTTGATAGTCTGTGCCACTCTATGGTCGAACTCTGATGTGGATGTGGGGCTGAAAACTCATGCCCAAATAACATGCAACGGATGGTGGTCTCTGAGATATGCACCTATCGGCCCCTCACTCTGGTCTGCATTAATCTAGGCTGAGCAAGAGATTTCTTCCCCTTGTGAGGAGCTGTAAGGACCGTGGCTGCATAAGATTCATAGAATTCCCATACCATTGTCAGAGAGTACCTCCCTAGTGGTTTGGTCAATCACTGCATCTCATATCATTTGATAGTATCTTGGAGACTTGGGACACTGTTTAGTCAAGCTGAGATGACCTGAGGCTCCTCATAAATGGAACAGGATGGCTTGCACTACTCGATAACCTGCATACCCTCTGTATATATATGTCTTGCACGCCCACAACACACTATCGACTAGTGAGAGCATCTGGTGGCGATGGTGATGTCCATGGTGCGGTAAAGGACTCTATCTCTGACTCATCACTGGATCCTGACTCTGAGTCTCACTCCTCTCTAGACGGAGTCATCTAGATGGAGGTGTTATTGTCATTGACTCCCTCGTCAGACTGCAGAGTGCGAACAACAATGACCTGAGTCTGGGTCTACCTAAGCCTGGAGGCAACCCGTGTTTGTGGTCTGGCAGCATCCGGGTTAGGTTGGATGCCGAGCTTGTCAAGTTATCCACTAATCGTGGGGGTCTCTTTCTCCCTCGATGTTTGATCTTTGAGCCTCTTCTGCATAGCTAAAATTTCATTGCGCTTTGGTTTTGGGGTTATAGTACCTAAAACATACATATTTACATAGCCTGGTTAGCCCACAAATTAAGAAACAAAAATCAAAAACATATCAGACTTGATTAGAGAGGGGTCTACAAAAGCACCAAGGCAACTACACAAAATTTCATCCCACACACATGTTCATACGTAGGCAACCATGCATTTCAATTTTCAAATCTATCACTTACACATACATGTGTTTATGACTCAGTTAACCATACCTGACAATTTAAATTAAAGCTTAATCACACTGTAATTGGTAAATAAAGAGTGTTTTAGAGACCGAAAACTTACCAATTTGAGTGATTAAATTGTAGGAGTTGAAGGAGGTAATGAGACAATAAAACCCTAGGCTTGTAGGAAAATGGTGGGGTGTTGTCGCCGGTGGTCGGAAAGAGTTTGGGTAGGGGTTAGCCGGTCTATTTCGTAATTTAGGGCACAAATGGAGTCAAAGTACTTTGACCCCATTATTTATAGGTTGACCGAGTTGGTCAAAACTGATAGGCCCAGACTCTGTGAAATCCTAATTACGGGCCATAGAGTGTCTTATAAGTCGTAAATCATGATTTCGTAGAAGGTCCAAATCCTTGTTCTGAGGACTGGGTTTAATAGACCAGTCAACGAGTTGCATTTGAAAATATGACCCATAGATTTGGTCGTAGAAACCCCAACGCTTAGTCAAAATAATTAGAAAACTTACCTGGGATCCACGAGCTTCATTCACAGCTCGTAGTTTTTTCTATGAGTCGTAAAGTTGGCTTGTGGACTGGAGTGCATAAAAATTTGCTCACTATAAGTATCTACGAGATGGTGTATAGGTCTTAGGTTGATATATGGCCCGTAGAACCAGTAGTAGAGGCACTTCTTGATGCTTTTTTAGCCAAGGATGGCTGACTTAGCAATGGACCTGAACATTCTTCACGGAACACACTGTTACCCTATATGCAACAAGCCCAATGTCCAAGAGTACAACCAAAATGAGAGAAAGTAAAGTACCTATGAGTCTAAAAACTAAAAATGAAGCTACAACTACTACTATTACATCAAAAACCTTGGGTTGCCTCCCAAGTAGCACCTCATTTGTTGTCGTGGCATGACTTGAACAACTTAGTTACTCAAACTTCACCAAGTGCCCAAACCTCATTCTTCAGATCAACTGTCCTCTTCATTGACTGCCAGATATTGAAGACAACTTCTTTGTCATTTAATCTAAACCTGAGTTGACCAGCTTCCATATCCACTACTGCTTGGCTAGTGGCAAGGAATGGTCTTCCCAAGATTATAGGGATGTCGAAGTCGGCTTCGTGATCTAGGATCAAAAATTCAGCGGGGAATATGAATTTCTCAACTTTAACAAACACATCATAAAGTATCCCTATAGGCGTTTTCACCGTGCAATCAACCATCAATAACAACGTGCTCATCAGAGTACGGGCTCCCAATCCTAGCTTCTACAAGATTGCAAGGAGCATAAGATTTATGTTGGCACCAAATCATACAATGCCCTTGCGAGATCCACATCCCCAATGGCGCAGGTATGGTAAAAGCATTGGGATCTCACTTTTGTACCAAGGACCTTATAGCACTTGCACTACAAATGATGAAGCACTTTGAAGTGCACTTCTTCGTGACCAGGTCCTTTATGAACTTTGCACTTCTCCAATGCCTCAATGAGAGGGATGTTGATGGAAAGTTGTTTCAGCATGGACAGAAAGTGCTTGAACTTGCCCTCTTCCTCTTTCTTTTTGACTATCCAATGGAAAGGAGGAGGAGGCTGATGTCACCCAAGTTACACCTCTTTTTTAGAGGATAAAGTGGTCATTGTGGAGATACGTAACCTAACCAAGGTTAGGGTTGAATCCACAGGGAATATCTGGACTCAAAAGAATACACCAATATGCAATCTGAATAATTAGCCAACTTAATTCCGCTAGGGGTGGGGGGATTTGCAATAATCAATGAAAAATGAAGCTAACTTTCACAAGAGAGAAGTCAATAATGGAGAGAAACTAGGGTATTATGTTCCCCATGATTCCCCAACTCAGTATCACCAAATAACCTAATTCTTTTCTAGTGTATAACATGTTAGACGGTAATTTATATTCACAAAGCCCTTTCTTCAAAGGTGAGAGGTGAATTTCACTATGCGACTTGGCCCATCTCTATAGTAAGCATTACTAACCATTACCTATTAGTCCCAATACAACCTTCCCTTGCGTAATTTGGCTGATTAGATGAGAACACATCGATTGAATCCTATTTATTAATCTCTTTTCTTATTCATTACTATCTTGGTCCAATTAGTAATAATATGTGGGTTTTAATGTTGGCTACTACTAGAAAAAATGCAAAACAAAGAGAATTAAATAATACATGCATGTACACTTTTCAAGAATTATGAATTATCCAGTTTTACCTTGTTAGTTCTTCATGATTCCCACAACCCTTGTTATGGATTTAGCTACTCATATTATGTGTAGATGCAAGAATTATGAATTGAGAAGACATAATTGAACACTTATACCATAGAGTTAAGAACAAGCAATCCAGCTTCATTGAAAATCACAAGCTTAAAGATTGAACTAAACCACAAGTGTTCTCAAAGACTCTCTTATATGATCTTACAATTTTTTCTCTCAAAATATTGAGTTCTCTGAGTACTATGTGAAAACTCATGAAAAATAACCTAAAAAATTTATTTATAATAATAAATATTCAAGTCCTAAACAATATAGGAGAACAGGTCGGCATGCCATACGAAAGCTACTTTACAACCCACATTGACTTCTATGGCCCGTACTCGGGGTCTCGTACTCAGCTGCTGAAATTTTGAACTTCAACTCTATGACACCTCTATACGACTTGTAAACTGATTTATGACCCATAAAGGGGGTTTCTCTGATGACATTCCTGCAAGTCCAATTCTCTGATCCTCAGGGAACAAATCCTCTTCCACGACTTATAAACTCCTCAACGACTTGTCTGCATGTTCATAGAATAAACTTCAGAAAATAGCCCTTCACTAGAAATCTTCACCAAACCTCCCTATGGCCCATAGAATAATCAAATGACCTATAGAGGGTCTCGTATAACAACAAAAATCAGCAACTTTTGCAATTTTTCTCAAAATCATGGCCAACCTGTAACCCTACAAATATGAACACAAAAAAACATAAAACCCAATATCATCGCATTGAGAACACACAAAATTTCAAGTTTTAAGCATAAAAAATGTTTTATTTTGGCAGCACATCAACATCCTCAACTTAAAATTGTTGCTTGCCCTCAAGCGATGGGCTCAATCTATATAGGCAATACAGTAACATACAGACCTCAACTCAATGGAATATATCACAAACATCTTAGAATCGAATATGCATACAAACTTTTCAAGACAGGATCAGATAGCTATTTGGCAAACCAATGCAAACTGGTGCAAGTGACAACACACTAATGACAAGCAAGGATTATCAATAGCCCACAATCACTGAACACGTCTAGTGCTAATAATGTGATATAAGTGCCCTCACAGAAAGAATTTCCATATTTGACCCTTAATGATGTTTTCGTGTTTAGCCTTGGGACTGTGAAAAATCACTCACTCTCACAACAGATATTCATGCATAATGTCTAATACCATAGGCTTGCCCCTATAATCATGACTCAGACCTTCAACCAACTGGACTAGGATAACTTTAGGACTTGCTAGGTTTGTAACATAGGCTCAGGGGGCTTTGGAACGATATTTTGGGAAAATGGTGACTAAATGCCCTCTTTGACACTGTGTTTTTCTACACTTTCACCCTACCAACAGTGTTATTTTTTCATTCTCCCTTTATCCTATTATAGCCTTTTTGAGTGCTTTCTTTTCATTTTTCAGCTTTCCGCCTTGTTTCTACACTTCATTTTGTATTTAGCATACAACTAAGGCATTACTTATTTTTCTTGCACCCAGTACATGATTTTTTCTTTTTCTCTGTATCACTAACTCACCCCCTTATTTTTGTTTTCCCTTACACCGGCCACCCTCAACTTAGGGTTTTAGCCAGTGTTGAGGTGCATAATATCCCTCCTTAGAACCAGGGCCACTTTTGGTAGCTACCCTCAACTTAAGCTTTTTGACTTAGTTAAGGTACACAATATTCAAGGAAGGACCAAGGCCAATTTAAGATTTTACAACTAATAAGGCTAGGTTAATCAGGTGTCTTCAAAGAGTGGGTACATGTTAGGCTCAAACATTAGGAACAAGGGATTATATCATCACTTTGGTTGATCATTTTAGGCTATGTGGACGATTTAAGAACAATGACCTAAGATCCTTTCCTAATCAAATTAATCTACAATCTAACTTAGAGTAACAGGACAAGTTCTGAATTAGAGAAAAACACGTAAATTTAGCAAATCAAGCTCACACTCACATGGCGCTGGATACATCATCAACAAAAGACTCTCAGATCACATTTTTTTTCTCAATATATCCTCACTTATCAGTACAAACATTGTCACATACCTAGACATACACGGTTCCTATCCAACTACTAATCAAAATATTTTGGTAGGTATCATTTTTTAAGCAAAACATAAAAAATGCTATATGCCACAAGTATTGGTACTATATGCTACAAATGTTATCTAAACATCCTAAACGTGCTATTTCAACAGAAAGTCAATATCCACGGGGAAAAGGAACATGAGCAAGAAAACTTCAGTATTAAAAATTAGGTAGTTATAGATCCCAACTACTCAGACTTCACTGAGTCTCATAACTAGCCACACCCCATAAAAAAATATGTTCATTGTCCCCAATGCATAGAATCAAAACAAAATAACAATAAAGGGGTCAAAAAGCATACTTGGTGCCTAATCGCCAGTGTCCACCTTGGATTGCTTCTCAAAAAGTGCCTGATTTATTGTCATGGAACAACATAGATGGCTTGAGTATGCAGACTTCCTCAAGCTCCCATTCCTTGACCATCTTTATCTCTTCCATATTTCTAATGTATGGCTTAGCTCTTTTGCCATTTACTCTGAAAGTTACTCTATTTGTTCTCTCCAACTAAATGTCCCTATGATCGTAGGTGCATGCAACCTAAAAGTCTTCCAATAATCTAGATTTGAGTTTATCAAGGAATAATTTTAGACTTGAATTATAGAACAGCACCAAGTCCCGTGGTGCGAATTGTCGTTTCTCTATGCGATGATCGTACTGCAGCTTCGTTCTTTATTTGTACAAGGCTGAGCTCTCATATGTCTTTAATCAAAACTCATCAAGATCATTGAGTTGGCTCAGCCTAGAATTTGCTACGTTATTCCAATCAAGATTCAACTTCTTTAGTGCGCTCATTTCTTTATGCTCAAGTTTCACCGTGTCTGAGAAGATGGACATCATGCATCTTTGGAATGTTGTTAGGGCGTTACACAACCTGAATGACATCCCCTTGAATGTGAAGCTACCATAGGGCAATGTATATGTCATCTTCTCTTGATCCTATGGAGCAATGGTGATCTGATTATAGTCTGAGTACCCATCAAGAAAATAGTACCAACCCTTCTCAGCTAGTCAATATGATCCATAAATGGCAAAGGGAAGTGATTTTTTTTGGCGTGTTCAATTTCCTATAATCAATACATATCCTCCATCTTGTAACTAGTTCTATCTAGATCAACCCATTGTTGGCATTTGTTACCACTATGATACCTCATTTCATTGGAACGCACTGCACCAGACTCGCCCATTTACTATCTGTGATCAGATAGATTATTCCTGCATCCAACCATTTGATAATCTCTTTACGTACAACTTCTTGCATAGGATGGTTGGAGGCATCTTTGGTTCTCAATGCTCCGCTTGTATTCCTTGACCAACTGGCTTTTGTGTGTACAGACCCTGGGAGAGATGCCAATGATATCTGCAATCATTCATCTGATAGTCTTTTTGAATTGTTTAAGTGCCATTACAAGGTATCTCACTTGCTCCTCATTCAAGTCTGCAACAACTATGACTAGCAAAGTGTTGTTGGCTCCCAAAAATACATACCTCAAATGTGCTGGAAGGTCCTTCAATTCTAACACCGGCGGGTTTTCTGTGGAGGGATTTGTGGGTGGTGACTCTTGGTTATGTAAATGTAGCTCTGGCTTATTTTGGTGCCTAGGACCGTATGACACCCTTGGAGCATTCACTGTCTCCTAATAGTCTAGGATACCATCACTGTCGAAGTTCATTAGTACTGCCTCCAAGGTGTCAACACCCAATCTTATTCAAGTGGTACCTTTGGTTCAACATCATTAATAGCCCCAACAACTGAAACTACTCTCACATCACTTTTTTTCTTGCTTGTTGACTAACGTTGAACACAACCTCATCTTTCCCGAATTTGAACTTCTATTGGCCCTTCTCTATGCCCACTAAGGTGCGTCCAGTGGTTAAGAAAGGCCTTCCTAATATGATAGGGACTTCAAACATGACCTCACAATCATGGATCACAAAATTTACAGGGAATACAAACTTTTTCACTTTGACCAGCACATCATATAATATCCCCACAGGCTTCTTCACTGTGTGATCCGCCATCAATAATCGCATGCTAGTTGGAGTAGGGGCTTCCAATCCAAGATTTTTGTACATCGCAAGGGGTATCAGATTAATGCTAGCACCTAGATTACATAAAGCCCTAGCGAACTCCACATCTCCAATGGTGCAAGTATAGTGAAAGCACCCATATCTTCTCTCTTTGAACCAAGGACCTCGTAGCAATAGCACTACAATGTTGAGGCTCTTGGGAGAGCTCATGACTCACAGTGTGCTTTTTGGTGACCAAGTCCTTCATGTACTTAGCATGACTTGGCATCTTCTCTAGTGGCTCAATGAGAGGGATGTTGATGGAGAGTTTCTTCAACATGGAGAGAAAGTGCTTGAACTTGCCTTCCTCCTCCCTCTTTTTGATTCTTTGTGGGAAGGGAGGAGGAGGTATAGGAATAAGCTTCAATCTTTGTGATGCTTCAACAACTTCACTTACCCTATCTTTGCCACGATCATCTCTTTCATTTGCATCCTTGGCCATAACCGTCTCCTCTCGAACATCTTCTAATCAACCGATATGGGAGGATCAGCAGTGGTCTTGCCACCCCGAGTAGTAACCACCGTACACTACCCTTTATTTTTAGAATTTGATATTGTGTTGTTAAGCAGTGTACCTCTCTGACGACACTTGACCAAATAGTTTCTCCTGCTATTTGATCGCTAAATAGTGAGACTCTATTTTTGATTAATACTTGAAATCTCTGATTTCATTACCCTTAGAGTCTTGTGATGTGTCTTAGCCTTTTTCAATAGGCGATCAAATATCTCTGCAATTCAAGAACTGCTTGCACCTGCATCGCAGTTGTACGGTGGCACATAAAGACCATCTCTGAAGCCTTCTCTGTGACCCAATCTACATGTAAACCCCTGTTCTTGTCATAGTAACCTCTATGGTTATCCCTGTAAGCTCCATTTCTACCAAAGTTCTAACATTAGTTTCCTTGACCTTAGTGCCAATAGTCCTGGTTGGACTCTTGGGCGTTACTCCAGAAACCCCCCGTTTGAGCAGAAACAAAACATGCGTCTTCATCATAATATGGCTCCTTGTATATGGGTGCACATGGAGGTTGATGAACTATCACATTCATTATATCTTCTGTCACGATCCAAGCCTAGGGCCTAGTCATGACACGACGCATGGGGAACCTGAAGGGATCCTAAGAAAGCCTCTTAGCATATCATTACACTTTCTTAGTCGTGGAAGCAATAACATATAACAAGTAGTAGTAAATTAGAATAGATGGCGCTAAGGAACAACTTCATCACATCAACATCAAGAGTCAAAGGAGTCAAAGCTCATAACATAGATATATAACATGTCCAACAACACCTCTACAATAAGATAAAAGGGGGAGGGGGGCAAGACAAAATAACCAGGCTCACCCTCATAGTCAATAAAAAAGTCAAGAGAGAGTCTTAATACATAAGAAAAGATCATAAGTAATGTCCTCGGAGTGGAGGACTCACCAACAAGCTTGAGAAAAGTCATACTAGCCACATGGAGGAGGATGCTCAAGTGGGACTCCGGTTCCTACATGGTGATATCATGTAGGCATAGAGTATACATTAGTATGTTTGAATGTACTAAGTATGTAGAATACAATGCAACAATAGATAGGCATTATAATCAAAATGCATAGAGATAAGCAACAGATAACATAGTAACAATATGGCATGTATGATTAATGCTTAAATAAAACATGCTAACATACAATATAACATATGTGTAAGAAGAGACTATTAAACTATTGGTGGATTATTTTACCCTACCACACTTGGTACCGGAGTACAAACTCTCCGATAGGTTGGTGGATTGTCGTACCCTGCCACCCATGGTGCCGGAGTACATATCCCCCGATAGTTTAGTGGATCGTCATATCCTACCACCCATTGTGCCGGAGTACAAGCCCCTCGATAAGTTGATGGGTACAAACTCCCAAAAAGGTTGATGGATAGTCGCACCTTACCACCCTTGGTGTCGGAGTACAAACCCCCAGATAGGTTGATGGTTATAAGCCCCCCAACAAGGTTACTCGGCTCGCAACCCTCAAGTAAGGCATGTCAAATTCCAACACTATATAGAGAATACCATATATGTAGATTCATTTCATCATCATATCATTATCATTTAATTATCATATGGTCACTCAACTCATAAGACATGCATTGGACCTTCAATTCCTCAAGAAACCATAATGGGACATTTTATCAAACACTTAGAGGGTGTGTAGTACGAATGTAAAACCATGCAATTCAAGAGTGAAATCCCACTAAAAAATTTGATGTACAACCTTCAATAGATACTTGGTAACATCCTCAAGCAATATGCATCAATATCATTCATCAAATCTTATAATAGATCTTAGATTCATAGCCCAAAACATGGTAAAACAATCACAATTTCATAAACTCCAACATAGTGTGCAGTGATTTTCATAACAGTCAAGACCTATGAGTAAATCAACTTTAAATCATGCAATTTTGAGGAAAAGAAAGCTTGGGAATCATGGGTAAAAGGAACCCATGAAGGAAACCCACATACCCAAGCTTTGGAGATGAAATTGTTGAAGATTGGAGATGGAAACTTGAAGCTTGAGTGCAATCCTTAAGATCTGGAAAGGGTTTTGAGTCTTGAGTTTGGGAGTAAAATATTTGACTAAGTGTTTGAATAAGTATTGAGGCATGTTTAGAATGTTACGAGGGTGAAAAATGGGTAAGTATAGGTATTTTTATGTTTGGGATCACTTAGGCCCAAGATTTAAAAGTCTTGGACCGCAAGAAAAATAACTGCACAGAAAATGTACATGTCCGGGATGTGGACAGGACAAAAAATTGATTTTCTTCATCTGTGCGCCCTTGGCATATTGCGCCAGGGGTGCAAAAAAACTCTCTGGAAATCATCACTTGGAAAATCAAAATTGCTAACCGTTAGATCTTAAATAGGCGTTAGACCCATTTTCCACTTAAAATGACCCCATGAAAAAGAATATGAAGTCAGATTTTTGATATCATGCACGGATTTAGAGATATATGGAACTTATAATTTTGGGCACTTCCGAGGCACATTTTTGAGCACTTTTTAGGGGTCGTTTCATCTTCTGTCTGCTTCGTCATCACCTGCATACCTGTGTGAATCTAAGAAAGTTTCTGCATGATCTCTTCATAAATTTTGGCTTGCTTTAGACCCTCACTGACAGCACATGAACTCTTAGTGGATGCTCTATCTCGCTGCCCTATGCACGATTCATCTTGACCACTCTTTCCATTCTCTCTGCAATCCTTGCAAATTGTTGATCAAAAAATATGTCCCCCATGATAGTGTCAGCACAAGACTGACTATTCCGATCAAGGGCACGGTAGAAGATCTCCACCAGGGGGTCATCAACTATTTTGTGGTCAGGGACGCTCCTCAGAAATTTTGTGAACCACTCCCAAGTAGTGTTTATCAAATCACTAGGAAGTTGCTCAAAGTTGTTGATATGGTCCTTAAACTAGAGCTTCTTTGATATAGGGAAGTACCTCTCCAAAAAGGCCTTCTACAGGTCTACCCCACTGGTGACCAAACTCTCCATGAGTTCAGATAGCCACAATGCAGCAATGCCCAGAAGAGACAATAGGAAGATATGAAGTCCCACAACATCCATAAACAAATTTTGTGATCCCATTACACTCTTATAGATAAATGCGACATTGTATAGGTGGCTGTGAGGATCCTCCGATGGTAAGCCCGCAAAAATCCCATGATTCTGCAGCATCTGAAGTAACCCACTCGAGACTGTGAACTTTGTGTCTGCCAGTAGTGGTGGAAACACAATAGCTCCAATCATCTCCATAGCCATCGGAATCAACCTATACTGATTCCAATAGTAAGTATTGGCATTGAAATGTTGAGGCAGTGGAGCAATGTCCTCCAAAGGAGGTGGGTTGTCATTCTCAGCATCCTCGTTATTATTCCTGTTCAGAGCTGCATTAGCCGCATTGTTGGCGTTGTCTTGGGCAATTCTTCTTAATGTTTTGTGGATCTCTAGATCAATTAGAGTTAAGGGATTGCCTTAACTCTGAGTGTTGGGAATACACTATACTTACACCTTGAAAAAGAACAAAAATAACAAACAAAAGTAAAATAAGGGAACTAAAGATTAACACTCGAATTACTAATGAATTCACTAAGTCTGGCGGAATTCCCTAGCAACGATGCCAAAATCTTGATATCGCGCAAGTTACACCTCCTTTTTAGATGATAAAGCGGACATTGTCAAGATATATAACTTAACCAAGGTTAGGGTCGAACTCATAGGGAATACATAGACTTAAGAGGATTCGCCAATATGCAGTCCGAATAAATAAGCAAGTTAATTCCCCAAAGGGGGGTGGCTTTGCAATAATCTATGAGAAAATAAAACTAACTAACTATCACAAGAGAGAAGTCAATAATTGTGAGACAATATGGTATCGTGTTTCCCATGATTCCCCAACTCAGTATTACCGGATAACCTAATTTTTTTTTAGTATATAGCATGCAGGACAATAATTTATGTTCACCAAGCCGTATAGTCAAAGGTGAGAGGTGAATTTCACCATGCGACTCGGCCCATATCCATAGTGTGGATTACTAACCATTATCTATTAGTCCCAGTACAATCTCCCCTTGGCCTAGTTTGGTTGATAAGACGAGAACACATCAATCGAATCCTGTTTATTTATCTTTTTTCCTATTCATTACTACCTTAAACTAGTCAGTAACACTAGACGGGTTTTAATATTGGCCACCACTATAAAATATGCAAAATAAAGAGAACTAATTAATACATGCATGTACACTATTCAAGAATTATGAATTACCCGATTTTACCTTGTTAGTTCTTTATGGTTCTCACAAACCTAGTTGTGGATTTAGCTACCCATGCTATGTGTAAATGTAGGAATTATGAATTGGGAAGACATAATTGAACACTTAAACAATAGAATTAAGTACAAGAAATCCAACTTCAGAGAAATCACAAGCTTAAATATTGAATTAAACCACAAGTGTTCTCAAAGACTCTCTAATATGATCTTATAATTTTCTCTCTCAAAATATTCAGTTCTCTAAGTACTAGGTGAAAAATCATGAAAAATAACCTAAAAATCTATTTATAATAATTAAAATTTAAATCCTAAACCAAACAGGAGAACTGGTAGGCACGTCATACGAAAGATACTTTACAACCCTATTGACTTCTACTACCCATAATCGAGGTCTCGTACTCAGATGCTGAAATTTTGGACTTCCAATGTACGACACCCCTCTATGACTCGTAGAGTGATTTATGATCCATAAAGGGGGTCTCTTTTAATAACATGCCTGCAAATGCAATTCTTCGATCCTCAAGGCACGAATCCTCTTCTATGACTCGTTAGCATATTCGTTCAATAAACTTCAGAAAATAGCCCTTTACTGGAAATCTTCACCAAACCTCCCTATGACCCTTAGAATGATCCACGACCCATAGAGGGTCTCGTATAATAGGAAAACCCAACAACTTTTGCAATTTTCCCCAAAATCATGGTCAACTTATTATCCTGCAAATATGAACATATAAACACATAAAACCCACTAACATCACATTAAGAACACATAATATTCCAAGTTTTAAGCATCAAAAGTGTTATATTTTGGTATCACATTAGAGGCCTAAAAATTGGCTTCAACTTCTGTGGCGCATTTGCAGCATCACCCATCCCATCCTTGCCATGATCTTCTCCAGTATCCGCATCCTTGACCTCAACTGTCTCCTCTAGAACATCATCCTCATCTATCAGCATGGGAGCATCAATGATACTTTTTCTAACATGAGTAATAATTGCCATGCACTACCCTTCATTATTTGGATTCTAAATTATGTCTTTAGGCAGTGTACCTCTCTGATGCTGATTGAGTTGATTTGGAACTTGAACAAACTTTTGTTCAAGCTATTTGACAACAATAGAATGAGACTTGATTTTTTGACTTATACTGGAGATTTAAAATTTCATTGCCATCAGAGTCTCATCCAGTGTCTTAGCTTTCTTCAACAGGTGGTCAGACATCTCCTCAACTTTGGAACTACTAGCAGTTGTATCGTAATTGCATGGTGGAACATAAGGACCATTTCTATAACCATCTCTGTGGCCCCAATCTGCATCTCTGTCCTGGCCCCAATTCCTGCCATAGTACCCTCTGAAGTTGTCTCTGAAAGCTCTATCTCGATTAAAGTTCCGACCTTGTTTTCCTTGACCTTAGTGCCAAAAGTCCAGATTGGACCCTAGGGCATTAGTCCAAAACCCCCTCCACCCCCCACCCCCCCATTTGATCAGCAATAAGGCAAGTATCTTCCTCATAGTTGGGATCATCATATATGGGTGCTCATGGAGGATGAAGAACAACAGTATTGACTCATTCCTAATTCCGCTTCATCATCACCTCCATTCTGTACCGGTTTTGGCAAGCTCTTGCATAATCTCTTTATTTAATTTAGCTTGCTCTAAACCAGTACTAACAATGCATGAACTTTTAGTAGATGCTCTATCTCTTTTCCCCTATGTATAATTGGTCTTGACAATTCTTTCTGTCCTTTCAGCGATCCTTGCAAATGGTTGATCAAAGAACATTCCCCCATAATGGTTGTCACGACCCGAGCCTAGGGCCTAGACGTAACACCGCAAATGGGAAACCCGTAGGGACCCCAAACAAGCCTCTTAACATATCACTGCACATCATTGATCACGGAAGCAACTAAACAACATTGTAAGAGTAGAAATAAGGGAAAAAAGGCTAAAAGAATACTTTCATAAGGTAAGCATCAAAACAAGAGAGTCAAGGCTCAATACATAACATGTCCAACAATGCCTCTACTACATATATAAGAGCGGGGGCCAAGACAAACAACAAGACTCAACCTCATAGTCAATATATATATAAAATAAAAGATAGTCTTAGAACATAGCATGAAATTATAAACATCGTCCCCGGAATGGAGGACTCACCAGCAAGCTTGAGAGAAATCGTATTCGCCACGAGGAGGAAGATGCTCAAGTGGGGCTCCGATTTCTACATGGTGACATCATGTAAGCATAGAGTATGGATTAGTACGTTTGAATTTACTAAGTATGCAGGATGCAATGTAACAAGAGATAAGTAAAACAACCAAAATGCATAAGCTAAGGCAATGAGTAGCATATAACAATATGGCATGCATGGAAGATGCTTGAAGTAAATCATTCTTACATAAAACATATACATGTGTAAGGAGCGACCATTATTAGTGAATATCCAAGGCTTACCACCTCCTTGGAGAGACGAATGAGGTATAAACCCTTTAATATGGTTGATAAGGTACAAACCCTCCAACATGGTTGATGAGGTATAAACCCCCTAACATGGTTGATGAGGTACAAAACCCTCAACATGGTTGACAAGGTACAAACCCCCCCCTAACATGGTTATCAAGTTACTAACCCCTCGACATGGTAGCACGGGCCTACCACCTCCTGAGCGAGGCGAACGAAGTACAAACTCCTCAACAAGGTTACTGGGCATACAACCTCTAGAGTGAGGCTTAGTCAATTTCCAACACTATAGTGATAATATCATATAAATACATTTATTTAATCATCATATAGTCATTCAACTCATAAGGCATGCATTGGGCCTTCAATTCCTCAATAAATCATAACCGAATATTTTATTAAATACTTGACGGGTGCATAGTGCTAGTGTAAAACCATGCAATTTAAGAGGAGAATCATGCTAGAAAATTCAGTGCAATACCAGCAATAGATACTTGGTAACACCATCAAACAATATACACCAAAACCCTTCATCAAATCTCACAATAGATCTTATATTCATAGCTTAAAACATGCTAAAACAGTCACAATTTCATGAAACCCCAACATAGTGTGTAGTGAAATTCACAATAAGTAAGACCCATGAGTAAATCAACTTTAAATGATGCAATTGTAGGTAAAAAGAAGCTTGGGCACCATGGACGGAAGGATCCATTGGTTGAAACCCACATGCCTTAGCTTTGGAGAATTTCTCGAAGAATATTTGAAATGAAGACTTGAAGCTTGAGTGAAAACCTTAAGATCCGGATGAGTTGTGGGACTTGGAATTTGGGATGAAATGTTGTCTAAGTGGTTGAGAGGGTTTTGGGGAATGTCTTAAATGTTATGACTGTGAAATATGGTTAAGTATAGGTATTTCCACTCATGGGAGGACTTAGGCCCTAGACCCAAAAGTCTTGGACTAAGATAGAAACTGGAAGCTAAAAAATTCACTATAGCGCGCCCTTTGCATATCGCGCCAGGGGCGCGGATGCACACTGGAAATCACATTTTGCAATTTTTAATTTTTGGTACAGTTGATCTTAAATCAGGATTAGATCCATTCCCCAATCAATTTGACCCCTTGAATAATAATATGAAGTCAAATTTTCGATATCACGAATGGATTTTGAGATATATGGAAATTATGATTCGGGGCATTTTCGAGGCACATTTTCTGGCACTTTTTGGGGTAGTTTCAATATCTCCCCATTGGGAACATTCATCCCCGAATGTCAAAGAAAGGTATTGAGAGACGCAAACATGAAAATTTCATCCCACATAAGGATGCAACAATGAACTTAAACATCATTTCAAAAATCTCAACATAATTGTAAAATCATCACAAACATGTCAATTTAAACTTGAATGTATGCAATGACATGAGGGATGAACTTAAGAGTTGAAATTATATAGGGCACTTAGATTAATAGCTTAGGCTTGAGTGGAGTGTAAAAAGTAAGCATATCACTTCTGAATGTCCGCTTTGGCCTCCCAAGTAGCACTTTCAACTTGTTGATTCCTCCAAACGACCTTACCGAAAGCCACATCCTTGTTCCTCAACCTCTTCACTTTTCTATCCAAAATCCGAACCAGGAGCTCTTCGTAAGCCAAATTGTCTTCAACAACACCCACAACATCAAGAGGAACAATAGCATTAGGGTCTCCCGCACATTTCCTCAGCATGGATACATGAAAGACAAGATGATCCAAATCCATCTCACTAGGAAATTCCACTTCATAAGCTGCCTTACCAATCCTCCTCATTACCCTATAAGGACCTACATATCATGGACTCAACCTGCCATTCTTACCAGGATAAACCACACCCTTCATAGGTGACACCTTCATATAAACCCAATAACCAACTTCGAATTCAAGATCCCTTCTCCTCACATTGGCATAAGATTTTTAATGACATTGGGATGCCTTCAACCTTTCTCTAATCATCCTAACCTTCTCAAGAGCCTCCATAACCAGATCTAGTCCCAACATAGCCACCTTCCAAACGTTAAATCATCCAACCGGTGATCTACAATGTCTACCATAGAGATCCTAAAAAGGAGCCATACCGATGCTAGAATGATAACTATTGTTAAGGAAAACTCAATCAATGGAAAATAATCATCCCAACTACCCTTAAACTCCAATACACAAGCCCTAAGAATATCCTCAAGTGATTGGATAGTTCTTTTCGCTTGGCCATCCGTTTGAGGGTGAAAGGCCATACTAAGTTTCTCTTGTACCAAGACCCATTTGAAAGGACCTCCAAAAATGTTAAGTAAATTGAGCACCACGTTTCCGATATAATGGACAAAGGAACCCCATGCAACCTCACCAAGTCATGAATGTACAACCTAGCATAATCTTCAGCCCTATATGTGGTCTTAACTGATAGAAAGTGAGCCAATTTTGTCATCCTATCACCCACAACCCAAATGGAATCAAAACCCTTTCTAGACTTGAGCAACCCAATGAAAAAATACATACTAATGTCCTCCCACCAATTCAGGAATGTATAACCTAGAATAATCTTCAGCCCCATGTGTGGTATTAATCGGTAGAAAGTGAGCCGATTTTGTCATCCTACCAACCACAACCCAAACAGAATCAAAACCCTTTCTAGTCTTGGGCAACCTAACCACAAAATACATATTAATCTCCTCCCGCTTCCAAGTAGGAATTTCTCTGTCTTATGTTGGACCACCCGTTCTTTGGTGCTCAACTTTAACTTGTTGACAACTATGACAATAGGAAAATAATTTGGCAATGTCCCTCTTCATGCCTCCGCACCAACACACTTCTCTCAAATCTCTATACATCGTAGTAGAATCGGGGTAAATAGAATAGGTAGAACTATGAGCCTCATCAAGAATTCTTTCTCTCAATCCATCAACACAAGGAACGCACAATCTACCTTAGAATCTAAGGGTACGATCTCTCCTTTGGGAGAAAACCTCTACCTTGCCATCTTTTACCAATGCCTTCAATTCTAAGAAAATGGAGTCAAGATCTTGCTTAGCTTTCACCTCCTCAACCAGCGAAGATTTAGAACCATCAACAACAATAGCACCGTTATCAACCTCTTCCAACCTAACTCCCAATCTAGCCAACTGACGGACCTTTCTAGCCACCCCTTTGCCACCATTATCAACATTTACTATCAGGGGGTCAAATTGAGTGGAAAATGAGTCTCAAACTCTCTCCGGATCTAAGGATTTCCTCTCAAGCTTCAAGTCTCCATCTCCAATCTTCATCAAGTTCACCTCCAAAGCTAAAGTATGTGGGTTTCTTTCTTAGGTTCCTTTCACCCATGATGCCCAAGCTTCCTTTTCTAAAAAATTGCATGATTTCAAGTTGATTTACTCATGGGTATTATTTATTATGAAAATCACTACACACTATGTTGGGGTTTATGAAATTTTGATTGTTTTACTATGTTTTGGGCGTATGAATCTAAGATCTAATGTGCGATTTGATGAAGAATTTTTATGTTTATTGCTTGAGAGTGTTACAAGGTATCTATTGATGGTTTTACATTAGGCTTTCTAGCATGATAACACTCTTGAAATGCATGGTTTTACACTAGCAGTAAACACCCTCTAAGTATTTAATAAAATGTTTGGTTATGGTTTCTTGAGGAATTGAAGGTCCAATACATATCTTATGAATTGAATGACTATATGAAGATGAAATAATGACGGAATGACGATTAAATGAAGATGAAAAGCAATGTATGTATATGATGATGAAGGGAGTGTATATATATGATATTATCTCTATAGTGTTAGGGATGACGAAGCCTAGCTTGGGGGATTGTAGGCCCGGGTAACCTTGCTGAGGGGTTGGTACCTCGATCACCTAGCTCGGGGGGTGGTAGGCCCAGGTAACCTTATTGAGGGGTTGGTACCTTGATCACGTAGCTCGGGGGTGGTACGACCGAGTGACCTTGTTGGGGGTTTGTACCCATCAACCTTGTTGGGGTTTGTACCCATCAACTCTATTGGGGAGTTTGTACTCCATCAACCTTGTTTTGGGGTTTGTACTCCATCAATTTCATGAAGAGGTTTATACCTCATGCGCCTATCCAAGGGGGTGGTAGGCCTTTGCTTGCACTAATAATGGTCACTCCTTACACTTATTTTATGATCCATATAAGCATGATTTAGTACAGGCATCTCCCATGCATGCCATATTTCTATATATACTCATTGCTTGTGCTTATGCATTTCGATTATGGTACTATCACTTGTTACATTGCATCCTACATACTTAATATATACAAACATACTACGCATACTCTATGCCTACATGATGTCACCATGTATAAACCAGTACAATGCTTGGTCATTCTCCTCCTTCACGTGGTAGTACGATTGTCTCTCAAGCTTGTTAGTGATTCCTCCATTCCGAGGACATTACTTATGATCTCTTGCTATGTACAAAGACTATTTTCCCTTATTGGTGTATTGACTATAAGGGTGAGGCTGGTTGTTTGTCGTGGCCCCTGCTCTTATCTATGCTGTAGAGGTGTTGTTGAACATGTTTTGTATCTATGCTACAGGCCTTGACTCTCTTGTTTCTTGATGTTATAATATGGAAGTTTATACTTAGTCCCAATTCCCTTGTTTATGCTTATCTCTCATTGTCATGTTAATTGCTTTTGCAGCCAAGGATGTGTAATGATATGCTCTGAGGGTTGTTTGGGGTTCCTTTGGGTTCTCCATTTGCCGATCATGTCCAGGACCGAGTCTTGGGTCATGACATACTTAGTCATTTTTCAAGCCCCTATCATTCAAATACTCCCCAAAACCCTCTCTAACACTTAACCAAATATTTCATCCAATTTCAAGTGCCCCACACTCATTTCCGGATCTCAAGGAAATCCTTCAAGCTTCAAGTTCTCATTCAAATCTTCATCAAGGGAATCCCCAAAGATGAGCTATGTAAGTTTCAACAATTGAGTCCTTTCACTCATAGTGCCCAACCTTCCTTTTTATGTAAATTGCATGTGTTCAAGTTGGATTATCTATGTGTATCTCTTATTATGAATTTGATTATAAACTATGTTGGTTTTTCATAAAATATTGACTGTTTAAGCATGTTTTGAGCTATGAATCTATAATCTATTATGAGATTTGATGAAGGATTTTAATATATCTTGCATGAGGGTGTTACCAAGTATTGGTGGGTTGATTTACATTAAGTTTTCTTATATGATTTCACTCTTGAATTTCATGATTTTGAACTAGCATTACACACCCACCAAGTATTTAATAAAAAGTATGGTTAAAAATTCTTGAGCTATTGATGATCTATTGCATGGCCTATGAGTCAAGTGACTTTATAATGAAGAAAGGAATGTATATACGTTATGAATTCATGAAAGGTATCTATAGTGTTGCAAGTTGACCACACCTTGTTGAGAGGGTGATATGCCTCAACCACTTTGATAACGAGTGTTATGCCCATCTACCATGTTGAGGGGTATATACGTTGACCACTTAGATGGGGGTTGCTAAGCCATCTACCATGTTGAGGGATACATAGCTTGACCACATTGATAGGGGGTGAAATGCCCATCTACCGTGTTGAGGGGTATATACCTTAACCACTATGATGGGAGGTGACATACCCATCTACCGATTGAGGGGTATATATCTCAATCACTTTCCAAGGGGGTGACATGCCTTGGATTCTAAGTAATAGTTCGCTTGGTCTATGATGATGGTCTCTTCCTACACATGTATTATTTTCTATACAGGTATGTTTTACTTCAAGCATTGATCATGCATGCCATGTTGTTAATATACTATCCTTTGCTTATGATTATGCATTTTGATTATGTTGCCTATCTCTTGTTGCATTGAATCCTACATACTTAGTACATTAAAACGTATTAACACATACCCTATGCCTACATGATGTTAAACCATGTAGTTATCGGAGATCCTCACGATCATCCTCCAAGTGGCTAGTTGTTATTTCTTGAAGATAAGCTTTGGTGAGTCCTCAAGTTCAGGGACACTAGCTATACTAGTCTTGCTTATGTCATTTCTTTATGTTGAATTCTTGATACTATGATGATGTACCCAGAAAGTGTCTTGGCCCCCGCTCAAGTCTATGTCTACAAGTATTGTTGGACAAGTGATGTAATCATGCTATGTTCTTGACTTTTGTTTATTTATGGTTACTAAAACTTCTCTTAGTCCCTTTATCCTTATTTATTTTTCCCTTAGTCCCTTTATCCTTATTTATTTTTTACTTTCTTATTGTTGTTTAATTGTTTCCGTGACCAAGAATGTGTAAATGATATTCTAAGAGGCTTGTTTGAGGTCCCTTCGGGTTCTCATTCGCCGTGTCACATCTAGGCCCTAGGCTTGGGTCGTGGCAAAAAAGTTTTGAAATTTTTTTTCCTATTTTGTGGATTGTGTTGCCTTTTTTGTTTGACCTTTTACTAAATATTGTTTTCTT
>JAABOM020065845.1:0-40698 GCA_011800125.2 Solanum clarkiae | reverse complement strand
GACATAGATATAGAGAGAATGCAAGATTTTGCACAAAAATTGGAGGATTAGAGGCAAAGGAGAAGGACACAAGAGTTAGAAAGGGAGCAGTCTAAGATGGCCAGGTCTACAGGGTAGTTCACACCATCCCAAGGTGAGCTTAGGCCTCGGATTTCTAATATACTGCCTAGGCCATCACCCTCCTACTCTGCAACCAGTGCTCCACCACAACTTCAGGGGTCTAGGAGAAATCGGTTTGGTCCAAAACATGAAGGGCAAGGCACCCGGACAATGGGATATTCAGCAAGCCAGCATATGACCCCTATGCAACCTTGTAAACATTGTGGAAGAAGTCATTAAGGTATATGTCGTGTTGGGAAAAACGCCTGTTGTTGGTGTGGTGCACCAGGGCATATGATAAGTGATTACCCAAGGAGGCATATGGGTGATATAACACAATCTACTGGGTCAGTTGTTGCATCATTATCATTAGTTCCTCCATTTGGTAGGGGTCAACAAGCACCTATGGGTCATGGTAGAGGTGTTAGAGGGGTAGCTAGCTCTAGTGGAGTCCGGAATTGCACTTATGCTCTGGGGAGTCAGCAAAATTTGGAACCTTCACCCGATGTGGTCATAGGTACATTGTCAATCTTTTTACATAATTTATATGCATTAATTGACCCTGGTTCTACACTATCATACATCATTCCATTAATTGCTGGGAAGCTTAAGAGAACACCCAAATTATTGAACAAACCATTTGAAGTGTCCATACCAACCGATGAATCTATTATGGCTAGAAGGATTTCTAATGATCAACTTTACGAAGATCTCATTCTACTCTGAAAGCTCATAGCAATGGTCCCGATAAACCCCAATTTAATGCCTCATCTCTTCCAATAATTCCTACGCCTTCAACACGTTCTAAAAAAATGGGATTCTGGGTAATAAGTTTTTGATACTTAGTAGTTCATCATACAATCAGAAAAATTGATCTTATTGAGAAATCGATGTCTTACTCCATAACTTTGAGGGAACCATAGCCTGACAAAGGGTTCGGTCCAATTTGGACGCCCATTTAGGATGTGCCAACCAAACCCCATCATTGATTTGAGATCTTGATAAAGTGAATACCTAGTCTATTCAATGCTAGGCTTTTTATTATGATTATGTAGTAACTGTTTGTGATTATGACACATTGGCTAACCTTATTGAGCTAGAAATGGTGGAATTTGATGTTATAATGGGCATGGGTTGCTTAGCTTCGTGCTATGCCACCATGGATTGCCGAACTAAGAGAGTGTACTTCCACTTTCCAAATGAGGCAGTTCTTGAATGGGAAGGCAATGTTGAGGAGCCAAAGAGTAAATTTATCTGTTATTTTAAGTCCAAAAAGATAATATCTAAGGGGTATATATGTCATTTAGTTAGAGTGAGGGATATGGAAACAGAATCACTAATTATTCAATCAGTTCTAGTAGTGAATGAATTTGTTGATATGTTCCCTGAAGAACTTCCAGGCTTACCTCCAGAATGAGAGGTGGATTTTGGTATTGACTTACTTCTAGAAACTAAATCTATTTCCATCCCTCCAAATAGAATGGCCGCGGTAGAATTGCGTGAATTAAAAGAGCAGTTAAAAGACTTATTGGAGAAGGGCTTTGTAAGACCTAGTGTGTCCCCTTGGGGTAAACCAGTGTTATTTGTACGCAAAAAGGATGGAACCTTGAGAATGTGTATCGACTATCGACAATTGAATAGGGTGACAATTAAGAACAAATACCCCCTGCCAAGTATTGATGATTTATTTGATCAGTTACAGGGTGCCAAATGCTTTTCAAAAATTGATTTAAGATCAGGTTATCACCAAGTGAGGGTGAAGGAGAAAGCCATACCTAAGACTGCTTTCAGAACACGCTATGATCACTTTGAATTTCTTGTTATGTCATTTAGGGTAACGAATGCACCAATAATTTTTATGGATCTGATGAATCGGGTACTCAAGCCATTCTTGGATGTGTTCGTGATAGTTTTATAGATGACATTTTGGTATTCAAGATCAGAAGAGGACCAGGCAAATCACTTACGACAGGTGTTACAAGTTCTTCGTGATCGACAGTTGTATGCCAAGTTTTCTAAATGTGAATTTTGGCTAAAATATGTGGCATTTTTGGGTCATATTGTATTCGATGAGGAAATAAGGGTTCATTCATAAAAGATAGAGGCTGTAAAAGATTGGCCAAGACCAACAACTCCCACGGATGTTTATTATAGGAGGAACTTCCTAGGTTTGGCAGGTTATTATAGGAGGTTTGTTGAAAGTTTTTCTTCTATTTCTGCAGCTCTAACAAAGTTGACACATAAGACAACCAAGTTCCAATGGAATAATGCGTGTGAAGGGAGCTTCCAGGAGCTGAAAAATAAGATAACTTTTGCACCTGTTCTAGTACTTCCAGAAGGCATCAAGGGGTATGCATTATATTGCGATGCTTCAGGAGTTGGCTTAGGGTGTGTACTGACACAACATGGTAGGGTAATTGCTTATGCATCTAGACAGCTACGACCACATGAGGAAAATTGCCAACTCATTATCTTGAACTAGCAGCGATTGTATATGCTCTGAAAATATGGCCTCACTATTTGTATGGGGTTCATGTTGACATATATACTGACCATAAGAGTTTGCAATACATCTTTAAGCAGAAATACCTAAACTTAAGACAATGAAGATGGCTAGAGCTAATAAAGGATTATGACGTTAATATACTATACCATCCGGGGAAGGAAAATGTGGTAGCTGATGATCTAAGTCATAAGGAAATCATGAATATTGGTGATCAAGCTGTGGTACGCCAAGGAGTGGCTAAGGATCTACGTCAACTAGCCAGTTTAGGAGTTCGCCTTCTTGAAACTCTAAAGGAAGGGGTTATTGTGCATAATGCTGTGGAGTCTTCATTGATATCAGAGATGAAAGAAAAATAGTTTGAGGATCCTGTTCCACGACACCATAAGGAAAAGGTAAGTTAGGGTACGATAAAGGGCTTTGACATTACACAAAATGGAGTACTTTACTGCCAATATAGATTATGTGTGCCTGATATTACTGGATTAAGAAAGAGGATAATGGAAGAAGCCCATCATTCCCGATATTCCATCCATCCAGGATCAACCAAGATGTAGCATGACCTGAAGGGAATGTTTTGGTAGGGAGGCATGAAAAAGGACCTTGCAGAATTTGTGGCTCAATGTCCAAATTGCCAACAAGTGAAAGTAGAACACCAAAAACCAAGAGGTTATATGCAATGTGTAGAGCTTCCAACATGGAATTGGGATATGATCGATATGGATTTTGTTACCGGTTTGCCTCGCTCATTTCAGAAGTTTGACTCCATATGGATAATAGTTAATAGATTCACATAGTCAACACACTTCTTGCCAGTCAGGAGTACTTATACAACTGAAGAGTACGCCAAGCTATACCTCGAAGAGATAGTCAGGCTACATGGAGTCCCAATCTCCATTATTTCTTATCGGGCGCTCAATTCACTACAAAGTTTTGGAAGTCCTTCCAAAGGAGTTTAGGGACACAAGTGTATTTGAGTACAACATTCCACCCTCAAACAGATGATCAAGCAGAACGCGCCATTCAGATACTTGAAGATATGTTGCGATCTTGTGTATTGGACTTTAAAGGTGGTTGGGTGGACCATTTGTCATTTATTGAATTTGCCTATAATAACAGCTACCACTCAAGTATCAAGATGGCACTTATGAAGCTTCGTATAGAAGGAAATGTAGGTCGCCAATTAGATGATTTGAAGTGGGTGAAACCACCTTGTTTGGGCTCAGATCTAGTACAACAATCCATGGAAAAGGTTAAGGTAATACAACAGTGGCTAAAAACAGCACAAAGTCATCACAAATCATATGAGGATGCTAGAAAAAGAGGACTGGAATTCTCAGTAGGGGATTGGGTATTTTTAAAGGTGTAGCCAATGAAAGGGGTTATGAGATTTGGTAAGAAAGGAAAATTGAGCTCATGTTACATAGGTCCATATAAAATTATTAAGAAGTTCGGGCAGGTTGCATATGAACTAGAGCTACCCCAAGAGCTTTCAATGGTTCATCAAGTTTTTCATGTCTCAATGCTTAGAAAATGCATAGATGACCCATCTCGTATCACTCCTATTAAAGATGTGCAGGTTACCAAAGATCTCACATATGAAGAGGTACCTATTGCTATTCTAGATTGTCAAGTTAAGAACCTAAGAAATAAAGAAATAACTTCAGTAAAAGTACTTTAGAGAAACCAACAAGATAAAGAAATAACATGGGAGGCCGAGGAAGTGATGAAAGAAAAATATCCTTACTTATTTGAAGCTAAATAGGGAGTCCAACATGTAGAATTGGGACACTAATAGGTACGTGTGATTGAATACTTAGTGTGTTGTCAAACGTTTGTGTAAGTAAAGGTTTAAACTTGGTTAAGCTATAAAATTGTGCTAACATTCGAGGATGAATATTCCTAGAGGGGAAGCATGTAACACACCACATCTTACAATACTAGTACTATGCAAATGAAACATGATATAGTTTGGTCAAATTGGCGTCCATTTTTAAAAGTGCTTGAATCTCATGTTATAGGGAGATATGTGCGTCTAACGCTTAAGGGGGTTGAGTGTATACATGTTTTGTGTCAAATTCAGGAGATCACGACCCTAAACAAAGTGAGAGAATTGAGGTGCTTGCAGGACTTAAGAAGTTAGTACGTGAATCACCTACTTGCTTAGCTTAAATTTGGTAGCTAAACGGAGATGAGGCCCGATGGCGAATTTATCCAAATCCGATTAGGAATAAAGTCAGTGTTAAGGGTGTAACTTTAGCCTACTTTTTAGCATTGGACTATATTTAATCCCAAAAAGGATATTAAAAGATCCCAAAGACATCACAATATCTTTGATATTTTGGGCCCAAAACTAACTAAGAGAAAGAGGGAAAAATGGGCAGCAAAGACCTATCAATTTGGAGCCCCTTAAGGCCTAAGTGAAAGGAGCAAGAAACTGAATCACCAAATTAATATATTAAGTCTAAGAAATCAAAAGTAAATTGGCCAAGAGGTCTTTTAAACAGTGGTGAAGACAGCCCCCAAATGTCAATTCAACTTGGACAAAAAAAATCTACTTTCTTGGTTATTCTTTGCCCTCTTTCAAATTGTGAAAAACAGGCCTCAGAACCTTACAAGGATTCCTAAAGAATCTTTAAACCTTGAGTATAAAGGTAGGTAAATCTACTTATGCACCTAGTATGGTTTTCTTATAAAAACCAAAGAAATAAGCTAACTATACATGTGCTGGAAATTTTGGACAGCATGTATCCTAAGGATTATGGTACACTTTTCATGTTAATTAAGAGGATTTTCTCTTCTTTGTTTGATGTATTATGAAGTAAGACTTATTTATCTAACAAAACTTGGTTTGACAGTATTATAACCAGGCTGCTTCACTACTATTACAGTCCGCAAAGATGACTTATTGTAGAATATCTTAATTGTACTCGTAAAAGAAACTTGTGAGCTGATAATTAAAAATTGTTGTTTCATAACCTTCACCTAATTTGGGAATATTTTTGGACTATTTTAAGACTGATTTAATGTAGTAGGATACAGTTTGGGTAAAATTGAAACAGGTTTGGGATTGTTGACGTCAAAATGTAGCGAAGGGGTGTAACATTATGCCGCCTATTTGTATGTTGTGTAGAATTGTTATGTGTTGTACTTTGTGGGCTATTGTAAGACTGTTATAGCACTGAAACAGGCTGCATGTGATATGTATATGAGAATGTGTATTAGAAAATACAATTCGAGGAGGAAAGATAGAAAGGATATGATCGGGTTACAATTATACTCTTGCTGCCCGTATGTTATTTTTTTTATGAGATTGGACTTCCAAAATGTATCTATTGGCTGCAAATGCTAGTTTTATCACCTACTATGTTGTAGATAAATATTTGGAGGAAGAGAAGGTTATCTCAAGGTAATAGCGAGTTCGTACAACGAGGTATGTAAGGCTACTTTATTTCATATTATTTGGCACGAAACATAGATCCCTCCTTGGCACATAAGGGCACTTGCCAATTCCGACAACTATTATCCATGTCTCAACTCTTTTACATATTCATATGCTCCCATACATAGTCACCTTTAAATTTGCATACATACTTGGATACAAAGATACACGAGTTCGTTCTACTAAATAAAGTTCATGTGTTGTTCTACCTCCTATGCATTTCATTATTTGTGTAGCTTACTCCTTTCATTATGGTGTTGTCTTTTGTGATTCTTTACATGTCATATGTTGTATCTATATTCCTACATCTCCAATGTTACGACCACCAAAAGAATTATCTCAAAAATAATTGAAAGATAAAGTATATTGCTTATTGATGGGTGGTATCCAGAGGGGTGGAAGAATCACCTAGCCAGGGTCGATCCTATCATGGGGGGTAGCCCAAGGGGTTAAAAGATAGGCCTAGCCAGGGCAATCTCGATATAGATTCACTACTGATCAGCTGGTCATTTGTATTACATGTTTTGTACAGATTATACAGTAAAGTTAAAGTAATAAAAAGAACATAAAGTACATGATCTCACAATATAACTAAGGGGTGGTCTCTTATCCTACACCAGTGCATAGTTTCTTTTGAGTTGTTACTTCATATACAGTATTTCCTGCCTTACATATTCAGTACATTAGCTCGTACTGATGTCCCTTACAGGGGACCTGCATTTCATACTGCAGGTACAGGTGCTAGTAGATCTCCCTAGTAGGAGTACAGGATATCTAGCTGCTGTTACCAAGCTCCAGGTTGCTTCGGAGCTTTGTGTGTCTAGAGCTTATATATTTTTTGTATTATATAGTTAGTCAAGGCCGAGACTATCTTGACCCTTATCAGATACTTTTCCTTATCCAGAGGCTTTGTAGACTATATAAATTAAAGTGTGGTCATGTACCGTGGCCCCAACGGCCTAGCCATATGCATTTCCTTTTAGCTTGTTATTACTTTCTACTTTATTAAAGGTATGTTTAGTGTAGAACTCCCTCATAATATGTATAGAAAGTACATAGATATAGGTTAGTTCTCCCGAGCCTCATCGGTAATGGGTGCCAGTCCACCCTAACGGGACTTTGGGCATGATACCAGTTACCAAGGTACAACATCTTGGTTAGTATCAAGGTACAAACCCCTCGACATGGTTACCCAGACTCTTAACCCCCCGAGCAAGGCATGGTCATATTCCAAAACTTTATTGGAAAATGTCATATACATATGTTCCTTTCATCATCATAAAGCTATTCATCTCATAATACATGCATTGGACCTTCAATTCCTCATAAATATATTTATCAGACATTTTATCAAACACTTGGCGGGTGTGTAGTGACGGGGTAAAATCATACATTGCAAGAGTATAATCATGCTAGAAAATTTAATATAAAACCATCAAAAGATACTTGGTAACACCATCAAGCAATATACATCAAAACCCTTCATCCAATCTCACAATATACCTTAGATTCATAGCTCAAAACATGCTAAAACAATCATAATTTCATGAAACCCCAAGATAGTGTGTAGTGAAATTCATAATAAGACCCATGAGTAAATCAACTTTATATCATGCAATTTTAGATAAAAGGAAGCTTGGGTATCATGGGTGAAAGGAACCCATGAAAGAAATACACATACTTTAGCTTTGGAGAATTCTTGAAGAATATTAGAGATGGAGACTTGAAGCTTGAATGAGAACCTTGAGATTCGGATGAGTTTTGCGCCTTGAAATTTGGAGATGAAATATTGTTTAAGTGTTTGAGAGAGTATTTGAGAATATATTGAATGATATGAGGGTGACATAAGGCTAAGTATAGGTATTTTCATGCATGAGAACACTTAGACACAAGAGCCAAAGGCCTTGGACCGGACAAGAAAAATAGTGCACAAAATACACTGCAGCGCACCCTTGGCGCGTCGTGCCAGGGGCGCGGATGCACACTGAAAATCACATTTTTGTGATTTTCAAATTTTGATACGGTTGCTCTTAAATCGGGGTTAGACCCATTTCCTACTTAATTTGACCCCCTAAACAAGAATACGAAGTCGGATTTTTGATATCGTGCACAGATTTTTAAATATATGGACATTATGATTCTGGGCACTTTCGAGGCACAATTTCGTACAACTTTTGGGGTCGTTTCAATATCTCCCCTTTGGGAACATTCGTCCCTGATTGTCAAAGAAAAGTATATGAGAAGAGTAATCATGAAGAACTTAGCCCCAAAACGAACGCAACAACATATGTAAATCACCATTTTCAAAATTTCAACGTTAGTGTAAAATCACCACGAACTTTGTCAATATAAACATTAATTCATGCGAATGACTTAGGGGCTGGAGATATTTCTATCGTGCTTTAGAGATGGATGCTTGTATTGCTGCATATTCTTTGTGTTCAAAAAGCACTTTAGAGTAGATCTAACTGCTGCAGTTACGCCAATTTGCCTCATAGAAAGGATTATAAATGTATATACGAGACACAAAATCATAGAAAACTTAGAGTTAGTAACTTAGGCTTGAGTAGGATGCAAGAGATAAGGATATCATTTTTACATGTCTGCTTCGGCCTCCCATGTAGCACTTTCGACTTGTTGATTCCTCCAAAGGACCTTAACGGAAGCAACATCCTTGTTCCTCAACCTCTTCACTTGTCTATCCATGATCTCTACTGGAACCTCTTCATATGTCAATTTGTCTTCAAATACTCCTACAAAATCAAGAGGCACAATAGCACTAGGATCATCCACACACTTCCTTAACATAGACACATGAAAGACCGGATGAAACAACTCCATTTCACTTAGCAAATCCAACTCGTAGGCCACCTTATCAATCCTCCTCATCACCCTATAAGGACCCACATATCTTGCGCTAGCTTACCCTTCTTACTAAAACGAACCACACCCTTCATGGGTGACACTTTCAAATAGACCCAATCACCAATCTCAAACTCAAGCTCCCACCTTCTCACATTAGCATAGGACTTTTGGCGACTTTGGGCTGTTTTCATCCTCTCACTAATCATCCTTACCTTCTTCATAGCATCCTAACAAGATCCGGACCCAGCAAATCCATCTCTCCAACTTTGAACAACCCAACCGGTGATCTATAATGTCAACCATAGAGATCATCAAAAAGAGCCATTCCGATGCTAGAATGATAACTATTGTTATATGCAAACTCAATCAATGGAAGATAATCATCCAAACTACCCTTAAGCTCCGATATATGAGCCCTAAGCATGTCCTCAAGTGTTTGGATATTTCTTTCTGTTTGGCTATCTGTTTGAGGGTGAAAGGACGTACTAAGCTTTACCTTGGTTCCAAGACCTCTTTGGAAGGACCTCCAAAAGTGTGAAGTGAATTGTGCACCCTGATCCAATATGATAGACAAAGGAACCCCATGCAACCTCACCAAGTCATGAATTAACAACCTAGCATAATCTTCAGCTCCATATGTAGTCTTAACAGGTAGAAAGTGCGTCGATTTTGTTATCCTATCAACCACAACCCATATGGAATCAAAACCCTTTCTAGTCTTGGGCAACCCAACCACAAAGTACATATTAATCTCTTTCCACTTCCAAGTAGGAATCTCTATGTCTTGGGTTAGGCCACCCGACCTTTGATGTTCGGCTATGACTTGTTGGCAACTATGGCAACTAGATACAAATTTGGCAATGTCTCACTTCATGCCTCCCTAACAATACACCTCTTTCAAATCTCTATACACCTTAGTAGACCCGGGGTGAATAGAGTAAGAAGAACCATGAGCCTCATAAAAAATCGTTAACATCAAGCCATCAACGCAAGGCACACACAACCTACCTTGGTATCTAATGGCACTATCCCCCCTTGGGAGAAAACCTCCACCTTAACATCTTTTAACAACGCCTTCAATTCTAAAAAAGAGGAGTTAAGATCTTGCTTAGATTTCACCTCCTCAACCAATGAAGATTTGAAACCATCAACAACAATACCCTCATTATCAGCCTCTTTGAACTTAACTCCCAATCTAGCCAAACGATGGACCTCCTTAGCCACCTCTATGCCACCATCATCAACACAAGCTAGGCTACCATAGACACCCTACTCAAAGAATCCGCCACAACATTATCCTTATCGAGATGATAATGCATACTAAAATCATAGTTCTTAAGAAGTTCTAACCACCTTCATTGTCTTAAGTTGAGATCTTTTTGACTGAAGACGTATTGGAGGCTCTTATGATCGGTGAACACATCAACATGCACCCCATACAAATAGTCATGCCAAATAATTAATACAAACACAGTGGCGACTAACTCAAGATCATGGGTAGGATAATTCTTTTCATGCACTTTGAGTTGTCTAGAAGCATAGGCTATGACCTTACCATTTTACATCAAAACATAACCCAAACCAACCCGGGAAGCATCACAATACACAATAAACCCTTCTAGCCCTTCGAGTAGTGACAATATAGGAGTGACACAAGCTTATCTTTCAATGTTTGGAAACTCCTTTCACACTCATTGGTCCATACAAATTTGTCTTTCTTTTGAGTCAACTTTATCATGAGAGAAGTAATAGAAGAGAAACCATTTACAAACCTCCGATAGTAACCCACTAAGACCAAGAAGTTCCTAATACCCAATGGGGTCAATGGTCTAGGCCAATTTCTAATCACATCAGTCTTCTTAGAATCTACCTTAATACCATCTCCTGACACCACATGATGGAAGGCGACCTCTTTTAACCAAAATTCACACTTCTCATATTTAGCATACAACTTCTCTTCCCTAAATCTTTGTAGCACCACCTCAAATGACCCATATGGTCCTCCTCATTATGAAAATAGATAAGAATATCATCAATGAAGACCACAACAAATGAATCAAGGTAAGGTTTAAAGACCCTATTCATAAGATCCATAAAGATAGCTAGTGCATTGGTGAACCCAAAGGAGATCACAACAAACTTATATGCCCATACCTAGTCCAAAAGGACATCTTAGGAATGTCACACTCCCTCACCTTCACTTAATGATACTTAAACTGAAGATCAATCTTAGAGAAGTGGCTATCCACTTGCAGTTGGTCAAACAAATCATCAATCGTTGGAAGAGGATACCTATTCTTGATGGCGACCTTATTAAGTTGCCGGTAGTCAATACACATTCTAAGAGACCCATTCTTCTTTTTCACAAACAACACCAGTGTATCCCAAGGTGATTGGCTAGGCCTAATAAAACTCTTCTCTAACAAGTCCTCAATTTCTCCTTCAACTCCTTAAACTCCACCAGGGCCACATGGTAAGGGGAAATAGAAATGGTTTTAGTGTGGGGGAGGAGGTCTATACCAAAATCTATTTTCCTTTCAGGAGGAACACCGGGAAGGTCATTCAGAAAGATATCAAGGAACTTATTTACAACGGGAACCGATTCTATGGGAAGGACTTTACACTCCATATCCCTAACCCTCAGAAGATGATAAAAACACCTCATAGAGATCAACTTACGGGCTTTAATGCAAGAGATGAACCTACCCTTGACCACCGCATCATGACTCTCCCACTTAAGAATGAGTTCATTTGGGAATTGGAATTTGACCCTATGGGTTGTACAATCAATAGAGGCATAGTATGCATGAAACCAATCTATCCTAAGAATGACTTCAAAATCAACCATATCCAAGTCAACAAGATTGCAAGGCAATATTTTATGCAAGATGCAAATGGGATAATTTCTATAGACCTTTCTAGCAACAATAGATGCACCAATAGGAGTATACACCCCATATGACTCACATCAATTCAAGCTCAACATGAAACTTTTTGGCAACAAAAGAGGTAACAAAACAAAGAATGGCACTTGGATCAATCAATGCATACACATCAAAATCAAAGACTTTTAACATACTAGTAACAATGTTGGGCACTTCATCAACCCCTTGCCTCCCATGCAAAAGATAAAATCTATTATGCCTTGGGGAACCACCTTGTTGACCACCCCTTCCCAAAGGAATGGCATTAGCACCTTATGGATGAACCTCTTTACCTTTGTTATTGTTATGAGGACATTCAATTTTGTTATGACCAACTTCTCCACACCCATAACATGCATTAGTGTCGCTCAAACATGGGCCCCCATAGCCTTTACCATATCTTAGATACATATTATTAGGGACCATACCTCTAACACCTTGGGCTCTTGGGAAGTTATTGGCAAACCCCATATTAGAAGACTGAGAAGACCCTTGGCCTTGTTGGAACCGACCACCCTTTTGACTTTAGAATCTACCTTTAAAGCGGGCCCTCCTGGCCTCATTACCCCTTCTATCCATAAACTTTTCCTTCTCTATTCTCTCAGCATAGGCCATCAAATAGGACAAGTCCATGTCTGTCATGACCCAAGCCTAGGGTCTAGACGTTACACAGCGAATGGGGAACCCAAAGGAACCCCAAACAAGCCTCTTAACTTGTCATTACACATTATTGATCGCGAAAGCACAATAAAAACACTAAAGAGCAAGAATACGGGAAAGAGGGATAAGGGAAAAGCTTTCATAATGTCATAGTCAAGAGACAAAAGTCAAACTCATAACATAGATACATAACATGTCCGACAACCAACTCTACTACATAAATAAGAGCAGAGGACAAGACAAAGCAACCGGGCTCACCCTCACAGCCAAATAGAACATAAGATGAGTGTATTAATACATAATAAGAGAGGGTAGAATAAGGTCCCCGAAGTAGAGGACTCACCAACTAGATTAAGTAGCATCGAACTAGTCACGTGGAGGAGGATGATCAACTTGGGCTCCGGTTTCTACATGGTGATATAATGTAGGCAAGAGTATGCGTTAGTATGTTTGAATGTACTAAGTATGTAGAATGTAATGCAACAATAGATAGGCATCGTAATTAAAATGCATAATATTAAAACATAGGCATAAACCCCTTACATGGTTGATGATAATCACACCTTATCCACATGGTGGCAAAGTACAAACCCCTCACATGGTTGATGAGTACAAACCTCCACCATGGTTACTCGAGCTCTTATCAGGTCTAATGCAATACTTTATATAGAATATATCATATACGTAAGCTCATTTCATCATCATATAGTTATTCATATCATATATCATGCTTTGGACCTTTAAATCCTCAAGAAACTACATCCGAACATTGTATGAAACACTTAAAGGGTGTGTAATGCTAGTATAAAATCATGAATTATAGAGATGAAATCATGCAAGAAAATCCATTGTAAAATGACCATTCAACACCTTGCAACACCATTAAGAAATATGTATCAAAAACCCTTCTCAAGTCTTACAATAAATAAAAGATTTATAGCTCAAAACAAAGAAAAATAGTCACAATTTCTCATAGCTTTAACGTAGTGTGTAGTGAATTTCATAATAAGCAAGATCCATTTGTAAATCAGCTTTAAGTAATGTAATTTAAGTAAAAAGATGCTTTCATATCATGGGTAAAAGGAACCCATGAAAGAAACCCACATACCTTAGCTTAGAGATGAACTTGGTGAAGATTGGAGATGGAGACTTGAAGCTTGAAGAAGAACCTTGAAGGAGAACCTTAGGGGATGAGGGTTTGGGACTTGAGTTTAGGGAATGAAATTGTGACTAAGTGTTTGAGTGAGTATTGGAAAATGTTTAGGATGATATGAGGGTGAGATTTGGCTAAGTATAGGTAAAAATAGATTTGGGAACACTTAGGCTAAAGACTTAGAAGTCTTGGACCAAGCTAAATAAAACTGTCCCCAAAATAAACAGGGGCGCGTCGTGGACCCTCTGGAAATTGCACCTTGAAAAATTATAATTGCTAATCTTTTGCTATTTAATCGGGTTTAGACCCTTACTCACCTAATTTTATCCCCCGAGTAAGAATATGATGTCAAATTTATGAAATAATAATAAAATTTTGAGATATATGGAATTTAAAATTTCAGGCATTTAGAGGCACATTTTCGAGCACTTTTGGGGTCATTTCAATATCTCCCCCTTGGAAACATTCGTCCCCGAATGTAAATGAGACATACAAGATGAGAGTGATCATAAACAAATCAGTCTCAGAAAGAATGCAATATCACATTTAAAACACCATTTTCAAAATGTCAACATAAGTGTAAAATCATCATAGCTTGCCAACGTAAACATGAATGCATATGAAAGATATAGGGGCTGAAATACAAGACTTGAATCACATAGGGGACTTAGAATTTGTACCTTAGGCTTGAGTGGAATGGAAAAGATAAGGATACCGATTTCGCATGTCCGCTTTGGCCTCCCAAGTAGCACTTTCGATTTGTTGGTTCCTCCAAAGGACCTTAACAGATACCATCTCCTTGTTCCTCAATCTATTCACTTGCTTAACTAGGATCTGAACTGGAACCTCCTAATAAGTCAAGTTATCCTCAACAACATCTACAACATCAAGAGGTTCAATAGCATTAGGATCACCAACACATTTTCTCAACATAGAGACATGGAACACTAGATGAACCAAATTCATTTCACTAGGCAACTTTAACTCATAAGCTACCTTGCCAACCCTCTTCAAGACCTCATAAGGACCAACATATATTAGACTTAACTTTCTCATTTTACCAAAACGCACCATACCTTTCATTGGAGAAACTACCAAATAAACCCAATCACCCACTTTGAATTCAAAGTCTCTTCTTCTCACATTGGCATAAGATTTTTCTCCACTTTGGGCTATTCTTAACCTTTCCCTAATCATCCTAACCTTTTCAAGATCCTCCATAACGATATCCGGTCCCAATAAAGCCACCTTTCCAACCACAAATCAATCAACCAGTAATCTACAATCCCTCCCATAAAAAGCCTCAAAAGGAGCCATACCGATACTAGAGTGATAACTATTGTTGTAGGCAAACTCAATCAAAGGAAGATGGTCATCCAAACTACCCCTTAACTCCAATACACAAGACTTAGCATATCCTCAAGTGCTTGAATGGTTTTTTCGGCTTGGCCATCCGTTTGGGGTGGAAGGCCGTGCTAAGGTGAACTTTTGTTCCAAGACCCCTTGAAAAGACCTCCAAAAGTGTGAATTGAATTGTGAACCACGATCCAATATGATGGATAAAGGAACCCCATGCAACCTTATTAACTCATGGATGTACAGCCCTGCATACTCTTCAGCCCTATATATGGTTTTAACTGGTAGAAAGTGAGCCGATTTCTTCATTTTATCAACCACCACCCAAATGGAATCAAAACCTTTCCTAGTCTTGGGCAACCTAACCACAAAATCCTTATTAATCACCTCCCACTTCTAAGTAGGAATCTCTATTTTTGGGTTAAGCCATGCGTCCTTTGATGTTCGGCTTTGACTTGTTGACAACTATGGTACCAGAAACGAATTTGGCAATATCCCTCTTTATGCCTCCCCACTAATACACATATCTTAAGTCTCTATACATTTTGGTGGAAGTGGGTGGATAGAATAAGAAGAATTGTGGGCCTCATCAAGGATCTTCTCCCTAAAACCATCAATACAAAGCACACACAAATTACCTTGGTACCTGAGGGCACTATCTCCCTCTTGGGAGAAAATCTCTACTTTGCCTTCTTTCACCAAGGCCTTCAATTCAAGTAAGGAGGAGACAAGATCCTGTTTTTCTATCACCTCATCAACCAAAGAAGATGTAGACCCATCAACAACAACCACACCATCATCACCAACCCGCTACAACCTAACCCCCAGTCTAGCCAATTGATGCACCTCCCTAGCCATCTCCCTATCACCATCAACATGGGCTAAGCTACCTATAGACACCCGACGCAAAGAATCTGCCACCACATTTGCCTTACCCGGATGATAATGCACACTCATGTCATAATCTTTGAGAAGTTCTAGCCACCTTCTTTGTCTCAAGTGGAGATCTTTTTGAGTGAAGACATATTGGAGGCTTTTATGATTAGTGAAGACATCAACATACACCCTATACAAATAATGACACCAAATCTATAATGCAAATCCCATGACGACCCATTCAAGATCATGGGTAGGTAATTCCTCTCATGTACTTTGAGTTGTCTAGAGGCATAAGCTATGACATTACCATTTTGCATCAACACACAATCCAAACCAACGAGGAAGCATCACAATACACCACAAATCCCTCAAGCCCATCTAGTAGTGTCAATATAGGAGCAGACACAAGCTTGTCCTTCAATGATTGGAAGCTCCTCTCACATTCATTAGTCCACACAAATTTAACCTTCTTTTGAGTCAATTTTGTCATAGGGGAAGCAACTGAGGGGAACCCAATCACAAATCTTTTATAAACCCGTTAGGCCCAAGAAGCTCCTAATATTCGACGAGCTTAATAGTCTAGGCCAATTACTAATCACATTGTTTTCTTAGGATCCACTTTTATACCATTCCCCGACACCATATGACCAAAGAATGCAATCTCCTCCAACAAAAATTCACACTTATCATATTTGGCATACATTTTCTCCTCCCTCAATCTTTGTACCACAACCCTCAAATGATCCATATACTCCTCCCTACTATGTGAATAGGTCAAAATGTCATTAATGATGACCATAATAAAGAAATCGAGGTAAGGTTTGAAGAACCTATTCATTAGGTCCATGAAGATGGCCATTGCATAAGTCAACCCAAACGACATGACAACAAACTCATATTGCCCATATCTGGTCCGGAAGGCCATCTTAGAAATATCAAACTCCCTCACCCTCACTTGATGATACCCAAACCAAAGATCAAACTTAGACAAGTAGCTATCCCCTTGCAATTGGTCAAACATATCATCAATCCTTGGAAGGGGATATCTATTCTAAATGGTGACCCTATTGAGTTGCCAGTGGTCAATGTACATTCTATGTGACCCATCTTTCTTTTTCACAAACAACACTGAAGCACCCCAAGGTGATTGACTAGGTCTAATAAATCCCTTCTCCAACAAATCTTTCAATTGCTCTTCTAACTCCTTCAACTCTGTTGGGGCCATACAGTAAGGGGGAATGGAGATAGGTTGAGTATCGGGAAGGAGATCTACGTCAAAATATATCTCCCTTTTAGGAGGGACACCAGGAAGGTCATTTGGGAAGACATTAAGAAAATCATTCACAATCGGAACCAACTCAATGAAAGAGATTGGACTTCACATCTTTAACCCTCACAAGATGACACAAACACCCCTTGGAAATCAACTTATGGCTTTAATGCATGAAATGAATCTACTCTTAACCACTACGTCTTGACTTTCCCACTCAAGGATGGGTTCATTAGGGATATGAAACTTGACCCTATGGGTTCTACAATCAATAAAAGCATAGTAGGCATACAACCAATCCATTCCAAGAATGGCATCAAAATCCACCATGTCTAAACTTATGCAAAATGCAAATAGGACAACTTCTATAAACTTTCCTAGCAACAATAGAGGCACCAATGGGAGTAGACACTTCATATGGCTCATGCAACAACTCGGGGACAACATAGAACTTTTTAGCAAGAAAAAGGGTAATAAAGGAAGGAGTGGCTCCTGGATCAATCAAATCATATACATCAAAGTCAAAGATTTTCAACATATTGGTAATAATATGCGGGACCTCACCAACCCTTTGCCTCCCATGTAGTGCATTAAAATGGTTGTTCCTTGGGTCACCACCTTGAGGACCACCTTTACCCAATGGAACAATATTTGCACCTCAGCCCTTTCCACGATCTCTTGGACAATCTATCTTCTTATGACCAAGTTCCCCACATTCATAGCATCCATTAGAACCCTTCAAACATGGGCCTCTATGACTCCTTTCACATTTAGGGCACACATTAATAAGAGCCACCCCACCAGTACTTTGAGGCCTAGCGAAGTCATTAGCGAACCCCCTATTATTAGCATGAGCAGACCCTTGGCCTTGATGAAGTTTAGCACCCTTTTGGAATTTACCCTAAAATCGGAGCCTCTTGGGCTCATGACCCCTTATCTTTCTCAATTTCTCCTCCTCCGTTTGCTCGGCATAGGTCATCAACTGAGACAAGTCCATTTCACTAATTAGCATGGCGGACAGACATTTTTCACTTACCAATTTGGAGACCCCCATTAAGAACTTGTTCATCCTAGATCTAGGATCAACCACCAAATGAGGAGCATACTTTGAAAGTTGATTAAACATGAGAGCATACTCCCTCATACTCATAGCACCTTGCTTCAAGTTCATAAACTCCACCTACTTAGCTTCCCTAAGATCAAGAGGGAAAAACCAGTTAAGGAAAGCCAATTTGAACTACTCCCAAAGTACCACATTACCAATCCCCTTTTCACCCTTCCATTGATCATACCATATTTGAGCTACCCCTTTAAGTTGGTACGCCACCAACTCTGCCTTTTCATTTGGCCCAACACCCATGATATTCAAGATTTTGTAGACCTTATAATGAACTGGATCTTCATCCACCTTTGACCCATAGAATACCAGAGGATTCATCCTCATGAAGTCTCTTACCCTAGCTCCCGGGGTAGTGGCATAAGGGGCTCGGGCCCCTTGGTTGACTTGGTTGGCTGCAACTTAGGCAATCATAGTGAGAGCATCCTAGAGGTCACCATTGTTAGGTTGCTTCTTAGGAGTTTGGGCCCTTCATCCTCGAGTGTTTTGCATGATTTAACATAAAAAAGAACAACTGTTAGGGGGAAAAACTCACTACAACTCTATAGCACGACGTAGAACATGAAGAAGGAAAACATTTTCTAAAATGTATCATAGTCTCCTATTCATAGTCATGGCGCGATTCACAACCATGAATAGGACTCTAATCGACGCGGTATGTTGGACTCTGAGGATCTATTAACCTAGTGCTCTGATACCAAATTTATCACATCCCAAGCCTGGGGCCTAGCATGACATGATGAATAGGGAATCGGATGGATCCCCAAACAAGCCTCTTAACATGTCATTACACATCATTGAACGCGGAAGCACATAAAAACATTAAAGAGAAAGAATAGAAAGAGAAAGAATAGGGGCAAGGGCGCTAAGGGAAGAGCTTACACAATATCATATTCAAGAGACAAGAGTTAAACTCATAACATAGATACATAACATGTCCAACAACCATGTCTACTACATAGATAAGAGCGAGGGCCAAGACAAAGCAACTGGCTCACCCTTATAGTCAAATAGAATATAAGAAAGGGTAGACGAAGGTCCCCGAAGTGGAGAACTCACCAAGTAGATTGAGTAGCTCTGAACTAGCCATGTGGAGGAGGATGATTAACTTGGGCTTCGGTTACTACATGGTGATATCATGTAGGCAAGAGTATGCGTTAGTATGTTTGAATGTACTAAGTATGTAGGATGTAATGCGACAGTAGATAGGAATCATAATGAAAATGTATGATATTAAGAAATAGGAATAAAATAACAATATGACATGCATGATCAATGCTTAAATAAAACATGCTTAAGTAACTCATACTCATGTAGGATATCATATGTGTAGAAGAGACCAAGCTAGCTATTCAAGTTACAAACCCCTTGGTGGCTGTGTGGTATAGACCCCTCACATGGTTGATGATAATTGCACCTTATCAACATGGTGTCAAAGTACAAACCCCTCACATGGTTGATGAGTACAAACCCTCACCATGGTTACCAGGGCTCTTATCCACCCGGATCGAGTATGGTCTAATGCAACACTTTATATAGATTATATCATATACATAAGCTCATTTCATCATCATATAGTCATTCATATCATATCTCATGCTTTGGACCTTCAACTCCTCAAGAAATCACATCCGGACATTTTATGAAACACTTAGAGGGTGTGTAATGCTAGTATAAAATCATGAATTATAGAGATGAAATAATGAAAGAAAATCCATTTCAAAACCATAAATCAACACTTTGTTACACCCTCAAGCAACATACATCAATATCCCTTCTGAAATCTTACAATAGATCAAAGATTTATAGCTCAAAACATAGCAAAATAGTCACAATTTCTAATAGCTTTAACATAGTGTGAAGTTAATTTCTTAATAAGTAAGACCCATTTGTATATCAACTTATGCAATTTAAGTAAAAGGAGGCTTGGGTATCATGGGTGGAAGGAACCCATGAAAGAAACCCATATACCTTAGCTTAGAGATGAACTTGGTGAAGATTGGAGATGGAGGCTTGAAGGTTGAAGAAGAACCTTGAAGGAGAACCTTAGCTTGGGATGAGGGTTTGGGACTTGAGTTTGGGGATTGAAAATGTGACTGAGTGTTTGAGTGAGTATTGGGAAATGTTTAGGATAATATGAGGGTGAGATTTGGCTATGTATAGGTAAAAACATATTTGGGAATATTTAGGTCAAAGATTTAGAAGTCTTGGACCGAGCTAAATAAAACAATCCCCAAAATGAATAGGGGCGCGTTGCGAGGGGATCACAAAAACCCCTCTGAAAATTGCACCTTGAAAAATTATAATTGCTAATTTTTCGCTCTTAAATCAGGTTTAGGCCCCTTTTCACCTATTTTTGGCCCCTTGAACAAGAGTATAAAGCCAGATATTCGAAACAACAAACAGATTTTAACTTATATGGAATTTAAAATCTCGGGCATTCCAAGGCACATTTTCGAGCACTTTTTGGAGTCGTTCCAGTGTCACGTATCAATATAGTGGACCGGCATTCCTCATTCACCAAATCGAAAACACCCATCACAAATTTATTTATTCTAGACCTTGGGTTGGCCACCAAGTAGGGAGCATATTTAGAGAGTTGATTGAACTTGAGGGCATACTCCCTCACGCTCATAGACCCTTGTATCAAATTCATAAATTCCACCAATTTAGCTACCCTAATCTCAAGAGAGAAGAACCGATTAACAAAACTGCCTAAAACTCCTCCCACAACACTACATTATTGGTTTTCTTCTCCTCCTTCCACTGATTAAACCATATTTGTGCCACCCCTTGAGTTGATAAGCTGCCAACTCCATCTTCTCCTCCGAACTAACACCCATAATGAGCCAAAAACTTGTAAACCTCATCAATGAACTCTTGAGGGTCCTCATCCAGCTTTGACTTAAAGAATTTTGGGGGATTCATGTCATGAAGTCTCTCAACCCAGATGCCGGTGTAGGAGAATGATGGGCTTGTGCCCCTTGATTGGCTTGATTAGCCATAACTTGTGCAAGGAATGTGAGAGCATCCTAGAGCTCACCATGAGCCGGTTGTCCCTCGAGTGTGCAGAAACTTTTTTCTATTGTGTTTGGCATGATCTCACATTGCAAAGGACAATACTTGGGGGGAAAATCTTACCTTAACTTCTATAGCATGACATAGAATAAGAAAAAGGGAAATATTTCCTAAAATCTGCTTACTCATTATTGAAGTGCACAACACAACCATGAATAAGACTTCAATTAACATATTCTGTTGGAATTTAAGGATCTAACAACCTAGTGCTCTGATAGCAAGTTTATCACCACCCAAGACTAGGTCCTAAACATGACACGGTGCATAGGGAACCCAAGCAATCCTCTTAATATATCATTACACATCTTTAGTTACAGAAGCAACAAAATACAACAAGAGATAGTAAATAGGGATAAATGGGGTTAAGAGACAACTTTCATATCATAAACATCAAGAGTGAAGAGAGAGTCAAAGCTCATAGCATAATATAAAATATCTAAAATAACACCTCTAAAACTTAGATACTTAGCAAGGGCCAAGACAAGCTACCAGGCTTACGCTCATAGTCAACATATACATAAAAGAAAGATAATCTTAGAACATAGTATGAGATTATAAACATCATCGCCGAAATGCAAGACTTACCAAAGACCTTGAGAGAAGTCGTACGAGCCACATAGAGGAGGATGATCAAGTGGGGGTCTGGTTCCTACATGGTAACATCATGTAGGCATAGAGTATGTGTTAGTACATTTGAATGTACTAAGTATGTAGGATGCAATGCAACAAGAGCTAAGCATCATAACCAAAATGCATAATAGTAGGCAATAGATAATATATTAGCAATATGGCATGTATGATAAATACATAAGTAAAATATGCTTACATAAAATATGATACAAGGTGTAAGAAGAGACCAAAATTATAAAAATCATAGGCTGCCTAGGTACTAACCCCTTTGGTTGATTGGTGGATCATCGCACCCTATCACCCTTAGTAATTGAGGAACTAACCGCTCGATGTGGTTACCAAGGTATGAACCCCTTGATTGGTTGGTGGATACTCACACCCTAACACCCTTTGTGATTAAGGTACTAATGCCTTAACGCCGTTACCAAGGCAGAACCCCTTGGTTAGTATCAAGGTACATACCTCACGACATGGTTACCTAGGCTCTTAAATCCCCGAGCAAGGCATGGTCACATTCAAACACTATATAGGAGAATCTCACATACATACATTTCTTTCATAATCGTTAAGTCATTCAACTTCTAAGAAATGAATTGGACCTTCAATTCCTCCAAAATACATTAACTAAACATTTTGTCAAACACTTGGCGGGTGTCTACTACTAGTATAAAGGCATATTTTTCAAGAGTGTAATCATGCTACAAAATTCAATGTAAAACCATCATAAGAAACTTGGTAACACCCTCAAGCAATATACAATAAAACCTTTAATCAAATCTCATAATAGACTATAGATTCATAGCTCAAAACATGCTAAAACAATCATAATTTCATGAAATCCTAACATAGTGTGCAGTGAAATTCATAATAAGTAAGACCTATGAGTAAATCAACTTTAAATCATAGAATTTTAGATAACAAAAGCTTGTGTATCATGGGAGAAAGGAACTATGAAAGAAACTAAGATTCCTTAACTATGGAGAATTCTTGAAGATGATTGCAGATAGAGACTAGCTTGAATGAGAACCTTGAGATCCGGATGAGTTTTGGGACTTGTAATTTGGAGATGAAATAGTTTCTCAGTATTTGATTAAGTATTTGGTAATGTCTTGAATGATGAGAGGGTGAAATAAGGGCAAGTATAGGTATTTCACTCATGGGAAAACTTAGGTCTAAGACCCAAATGCCTTGGACTGGACAAGAAAAATAGTGCACAAAATAGACTGTCGCACCGGCCTTGGTGCGTTGCACCAGGGGCTTTGATGCACATTGGAAATCGCAAAAATGCAATTTTCAAAATTTTCTACGGTTTTTTTAAAATCAGGAATAGATCCATTTCCCACTCAATTTGACCCCTCGAATAAGAATATGAAGTCCAATTATTTATGTCACGCATGAATTTTGAGATATATGAAAATTACGATTTTGGGCACATTTGAGGCACATTTTGGGCTATTTTTGGGGTCATTTCGACTAGTTTCTAGGTTGTTTCTACTTATGGATTTTCTATTATAAATTTGACTATGAACTATGCTGGATTTTTGTAAAAGTATGGTGTTTAAGCTTGTTTTGAGCTATGAATCTTAAAACTTTCTTGAGATTTGATCAGGGATTTTGATTTATATTTAATGATGGTATTACCAAGTGTTGATGGGCGGTTTTACATTAGATTACTTGCACAATTTCACTCTTGAATTGCATGATTTTTCACTAGTATTGCACATACACCATGTGTTTGACAAAATGTTCGGATTATGATTCTTGAGTTGTTGAAGGCCTAATGCTTGGAATATGAGATACATGACTTTATGATGATGAAAGTATGTTGTGTATGTTTTGATTTCACGAAAAGTATCTATTGTGATAAAAGTTGACTAATGCCTAGTTCGGGGTGTAGTAGGCCTGAACTACCATATTTAGGGGTATATAACTCAATCGACTATCTCGGGGGGTGATAGGCCCATGCTACCATGTTGAGGGTATATACCTCAATTGCCTAGGTCGGGGGTTGGTAGGCCTCTGATACCACATTGGGGAGTATATACCTCAATTGCCTCACCAAGGAGGTAGTAGGCCTTACTTTATGAAGATGGTCACCTTCTTCACTTGTGATATGTTCCTTATAAGTATGTTTTACTTTAAGTATCATTGATCTATGTTATATTGTTATTGTTCTATCTATTTCCCTTGATATTGCATTTTGCATATGAGCCTATCTCTTATTGCATTGCATCCTACATACTTCGTACATTTAAACGTACTAACGCATATTCTATGCCTACATAAAGTTACCATGTAGGAACTAGAGCCCCACTTGATCATCTTCCTCCTCCATGTGGGTAGTACGATTGTCTCTCAAGCTAGTTGGTGAGTCCTCTATTCTAGGACAATGTCTATGACTCAATGTTATGTGTTAAGACTCTTTTTTTTGATGTATGCTTATGACTATGAGGGGTGATCCCGGTAGCTTGTCTTGGTCCCCTGCTCCTGTCTATGTAGTAGTGGTGTTGTTGGAACCTTATGATTTATTATGTTACACTTTTTTTATCGTACTATGATTTATGATATGAAGGATGTTCCTTAGTCCCTTATCCCTTTTTTACTACTTTGTTGTTATATCTAATGCTTCCACAATCAAGGATGTGTAATGATACGTAAAGAGGCTTGTTTGGGGTTTCTCCGAGTTCTCCATTCGCTGTGTCATATCTAGGCCCTAGACGACAAACTTTGTATTAGAGCACTAGGTTGTTAATAGTCCTTGGCATCCAATATACCACGTCGATTAGAGTCTTATTCATGGTTGTGTTGTGCACCAGAACTATAAGTAGGAGGCTATGAGACGTTTTAGAAAATGTTTTTTTTCTTTGTTGTCTATGTTGTGCTATAGAAGTTAGCTAAGATTTCCCATCTAGTGAATATTATTTTCCATTTTACATCATGCCTAACATAAGAGGAAGAAGAGCCTGTACACCCGAGGAACAACCGGCTCATGGTGAGCTCCGGGATGCTCTCACTTTGCTAGTTCAATTTGTGGCTAATCAAGCCATTCAAGTGGCCCAAGCCACTCATGCGCCAACTCTGGCATCTTAGGTGAGGGACTTCATGAGCATGAACCCACCGGAGTTCAATGGGTCTAAAGTGGATGAGGACCCTCAAGAATTCATCGATGAAATTTACAAAATATTAGCTATTATGGGTATTAGATAAGAAAAGAAGGCGGAGTTGACGACTTACCAACTCAAAGAGATAACACAAATATGGTGTAATCAATGGAAAGAGGAGAAGGGGGTCAACAATGTGTGTCTATATGAGGAGTTAGGCAGCCTTTCTTAATCAGTTCTTCCCTCTTAAGCATAGGGAGGCCAAAATGATGGAGTCATGAATATAAAGCAAGGGTCAATGAGTGTGAGGGAGTATGCCCTCAAGTTCAACCAACTCTCAATGTATGCTCCACAGATGGTTTTCATTTCGAGGTCTAGAATGAATAAATTTGTGATGGTGGTATTCAACTTGGTGAGTAAGGAGTGCCGGTCCTCTATGTTGATTAGCGACATGGATTTGTCCCGCTTGATGACCTATGCCAAAAAAATGGAGGGGGAGAATCTTAGGAAACTGAGGGGTAACGAGACCTAGAGGGCCCGTTGTGATGGTAGATTCCAAAGTCCCAAAGGTGGTTGGTTTCATCAAGGCCAAGGATCTTCTCATGCTCCTAATAGGAGGTTTACCAATGACATCCCATGGGCCCAAGGTGATGATGGTGTGGGTCCTAATGATGTGTGTCTGAAGTGTGATAAGGGTCATGGTGGCCATGCTTGAGGTATACCGATCCTTGTTATGGTTGTGGGGAAATGGGGCATAAGGCAATAGATTGCCCTAGAGGTAAGGATGTTCGACCACAAGGCCGAGGTTCTAATGCGGTTCCTCTAGGGAGAGGTGGTCCACAAAGTGGTACCTCAAGGCACAATCGGTTTTATGCTCTTCGTGGAAGGCAAGGGGTAGATGAGGTGTCCGACGTTGTTACCAGTATGTTAAAAGTCTTTGATTTTGATGTGTATGCATTGATAGACCTGGGTGCCACTCACTTTTTTGTTACTTCTCTTATTGCCAAAATATTTCATGTTCTGCCCGAATTATTGGTGAGTCTTATGAGGTGTCTGCTTCTATTGGTGTATCCATTGTTTCTAGAAAGGTTATAGAAATTTTTCGATTTGCATCTTGCATAAAATATTGCCTTGTGATCTTGTTGAGTTATGATTGACTTTGATGTTATTCTTGGGATGGATTGGTTACATGCACATTATGGCTCTATTATTTATAGAACCCGTAGAGTCAAATTCCAATTTCAAAATGAACCTGTCCTTGAATGAGAGAGTGATGATGTGGTAGTCAAGGGCAGAATCATCTTTTGCATTAAAGCTGGTAAGTTGATTTTTGAGGGGTATCTTTACCATCTTGTGAGGGTAAGGGATGTGGAGTCCAAAGTCATTCCTTTAGAGTCAGTTCTGGTTGTAAATGAGTTTCTTAATGTCTTTACAAGTGACCTTCCCAGTGTTCCTCTCAAAAGGAAAATAGATTTTTGTATAGACCTCCTTCCCGATACTTAACCCATTTCTATTCCCCCTTATCGTATGGCCCTAACGGAGTTAAAGGAGCTGAAGGAGCAATTGAGGGATTTATTGGAGAAGGGTTGTATTGGGCCTGGCCAATCACCTTGGAGTGCACTGGTATTATTTGTGAAAAGGATCGATGGGTCTCTTAGAATGTGTATTGACTACTGGCAACTTAATGGGGTCACCATAAAGAATAAGTATCCTCTAGAAAGGATTGATGATTTGTTTGACCAACTTGAAGGGGCTAGTCACTTCTCTAAGATTGATCTTCGATTCGAGTATCATCAAGTGAAGATGAGGGAGTGTGATATTCCCAAGAAGGCCTTCCAGAATAGGTATGTGCATTATGAATTTGTGGTTATGTCTTTTGATTTGACCAATGCACTGGCTATATTCATAGATCTTATGAATAGGTTCTTCAAACCCTAACTTGATTCATTTGTTGTGGTTTTCATCGATGATATTTTGACCTATTGTCATGGTGAGGAGGAGCATATTGGTCATTTGAGGGTAGATCTACAAAGGTTGAGGGAAGAGAAGTTATATGGTAAATATGAGAAGTGTGAATTTTTGTTGAAAGAGGTTGCCTTCCTAGGTCATGTGATGTCGGGGGATGGTATTAAAGTGGATCCTAAAATGACGGATGTGATTAGAAATTGGCTTAGACCATCGACCCCATCAGACGTAAGAGCTTCTTGGGTTTAGTGGGTTACTACTGGAGGTTTGTGAATAGATTCTCTTCTATTGCTTCTCCCATGACTAAGTTTCCCCAAAAGAAGGCTAAGTTCATGTGGATCGATAAGTGTGAAAAGAGTTTTCAAACCTTGAAAGATAATTCTGTGTCCACTCCTATTTTATCTCTATCGGAAGGGTTAGAAGGGTTTGTTGTGTATTGTGATGCTTTTCGGATTGGTTTGGGTTGTGTGTTTTGATACAAAATGGGTAAGCTCATAGCATATGCTTCTAGGAAACTCAAAATGCATGAAAAAAATTATCCTACTCATGATCTTGAATTGGCCACCGTGGTATTTGCTTTGAAAATTTGGCATCATTATTTGTATGGAGTGCACGTTGATGTGTTTACCGATCATAAGAGTCCCCAATATGTGTTCACTCAAAAAGATCTCAATTTGAGACAAAGAAGATGGTTATAACTTCTTAAAGATTATAATATGAGTGTGTATTATCATCCCGTTAAGGCTAATATGGTGGCTGATGCTTTGAGTAGAGTGTCCATGGGTAGCCTAACACATGTTGATGATGGGGACAAAGGGGTGGTAAGGAGGTCAATCAGTTGGCTAGATTGAGAGTTAGGTTAGAAGAGGTAGATAATTAGGCTATTATGATATTTGTTGGCTATAAATATTCATTTGTTGAAAAGGTGAAAGCTAAGCAAGATCTTGACCCCGCTTTGTTAGAATTAAGGGCATGGTCAAAGGGTGGTAAAGTAGAGGTTTTCTCCCAAGGGGGAGATGGTGCCCATAGATACCAAGGTAGGTTATGTGTACCTTGTGTGGATGTTTTGAAAGAAAAGATTCTTGATGAGGCTCATGGTTCTTCATATTCTATTCACCCCGATTTTACTAAGATGTATAGAGATTTGAGAGAGGTGTATTGGTGGGGAGGTATGAAGAGGGACATTGCCAAATTTGTATCCAGTTGTCATAGTTTCCAATAAGTCAATGCCAAACATCAAAGGCTGGGTGGCTTAACCCAATATATAGAGATTCCTACTTGGAAGTGGGAGGACCCAAAACTAGAAAGGGTTTTGATTCCATTTGGGTTATGGTTGATAGGATGAATAAGTCGGCTCATTTCTTACCTGTTTAGACCACTTATGGGGCCAAAGACTATGCTAAATTTTACATTCATGAGATGGTGAGATTACATGGAGTTCCTTTGTCTATTATATCACATTGTCATGCTCAATTTACTTCACACTTTTGGAGGTCCTTCGAAAGAGGCCTTGGGACCAAGGTAAATCTTAGTATGGCCTTTCACCCTCAAACGTATGGCCACGCTGAATGAACTATCTAAACACTTAAGGATATGCTTAGGGCTTGTGTATTGGAGTTTAAGGGTAGTTGGGATGATCATCTTCCATTGATTGAGTTTGCTTATAACAATAGCTATCATTCTAGCATTAGTATGGCTCTTTTTTAGGCTCTCTATAGTAGACGTTGTAGATCATCGGTTGGGTGGTATGAGGTTGGAGTGGAGGCTTTTTTGGGACCAGAATTGGTTATCGGGGCTCTTGAGAAGGATAGGATGATTAGAGAATGGTTGAAGAAAGGGAGCTTGAATTTAAAGTTGGTGATTGGGTCTATTTGATGGTGTCACCCATGACGGATGTGGTTTGTTTTGGTTAGAAGGGAAAGTTGAGCCCAAGGTATGTGGGTCATTATGAAATGACCCCAAAAAGTGCCTGAAAATGTGCCTCAAAAGTGCCCGGAATTTTAAATTCCATAAGTCTCAAAATTAGTGCTGATATCAAAAGTCAGACTTCATATTCGTGTTTAGGGGGTGAAAATTAGGGGGAACGGGTCTAACCCCTATTTAAGAAGGAACGATTCAGAATTTCAAAATTCAAAGTGACGCATTCCAGTGTCTTCTCGCGTCGCCCCGGTGTTTTTTCTATCCAGTTTTAAATTTTCGATCCAAGACTTTCAAGTCTTGGTCCTAAGCCTCCCCACACGATAAAACACCTATACTTGGCATTATTTCACCCTCATATCACCTAAGACATTTCCCAATACTCACTCAAACCCTTAGTCCTATATTTATCTCAAGATTCAAGTCTCAAACCCTTATCCTGATTTCAAGGTTCTCCCTCAAGCTTCAAGTCTCCATCTTCAATCTTCACCACGAATTTCTCCAAAGCTAAGGTATGTAGGTCTTAGCCATTAGGTCCTCTCTCCCGTGGTGCCCTAATCTCCATTTTACTTTATTTGTATGATTTAAAGTTGATTTTACAAATGGGTTTACTAGTACGAACGTGTCTACGAACTATGTTAAAGCTATGTAAAATTATGACTATTTTGCTATATTTTGAGCTATAAATTTTAATCTATTGTAAGATTTGATGAGGGGTTTTGACGTTTATTTCTTGAGGGTGTTGCAAGGTTTTGATTGATTGTTTTACTATGGATTTTGTTACCTGATTTCTCATCTCTATATTTGATGGCTTTATACTACCATTTCACACCTTCCAAGTGTTTGATAAAATGTACGATTATAGTTTCTTGAGAAATTGAAGGTCCAAAGTATAAGATATGATATGATCGACTATATGATAATGAAAGAAGCTTTTGTATATGATATAATCTATATAAAGTGTTGTATTAGACCATGCTCGATCCGGGGGGACTAAGAGCCCAGATAACCTTATTGGGGGTTATTACCTAGATAGACAATCAAGAGGCTAGTACCTTGATAATTAAGGTGGGGGATTTTACTCATCAATCGAGGTGGGGGTTTGTACTCATCAACTGAGGTGGGGTTCGTACTCATCAACCGAGGTGGGGGTTTGTACTCATCATCCATATAAGGGGATCGTACCTCGCCACCAGGGTGATAAGGTGAAATTATCATCAACTATATGAGGGGTTTGTACCACACCACCAGGGTGATGGGGTGAAACAATCATCTACCAACCGATGGGTTTGTACTTTGAAAATCTTGCTTGGTCTCTTCTACATATATGATGTCCTATATAAGTATGAGTTACTTCAACATGTTTTAATTGAGCATTGATCATTCATGACATATTGTTATATGATGTATATTGGCTATTGTTATGCTTTTTGACTATGATGGCTATCTCTTGTTGCATTGCATCCTACATACTTAGTACATTCAAATGTACTAATGCATACTCTTGCCTACATGATATCACCATGTAGGAACCGGTGCCCAAGTTGATCGTCCTCCTCCACATGGCTAGTTCGGTACTACTAAAGCTAGTTGGTGAGTCCTCCATTTTGGGGACATTTACTTATGTTTCTCTTATTATGTACTGAAATACTCTTCTTTAAGTTCTATTTTGACTATCAGGGTTAGCCCAATTGCTTTGTCTTGGCCCGTACTCTTATCTATGTAGTAGAGGTTTTTTTGGACATTGTATGTATCTATGCTATAAGCATTGACTCTTTCATATCTTGATTATGATATTATATAAGTTTTTCCCTTAGTCCCTTTCCCTTTTTTTTACAAACTTTTACATGTTACTTAAGTTTTAATCTCTCTCTCTTAGTCCTAATTCCCCTTTCCTTATGTTTCTTGTGTTGTTTTACATTGCTTCCATGACCAATGATATGTAATGATATGCTAAGAGGTTTGATTGGGGTTCCTTTGAATTCTCCATTCGCCGATCACGTCTAGGCCCTAGGCTTGGGTTGTGACAAATATGGTATCAGAGTACTAGGTTGATAGATCCTCTTCGTCCAACATACCATGTTGATTAGAGTCTTATTCATGGTTTTGTTGTTCACCACAATGATAAATAGGAGGATATGAGGTGTTTTAGGAAATGTTTCACTTTTTCATGATCTATGTCGTGCGATAAAGTTAGATCCCCTGGGGCTTATTTCTAACCCTTAACCATTATATTTCAGGATATGCCTCAAGATACTCAAGATGGCGATATGTCAAATGGGGAGGTCCGTAATGTTTTATCGATAATGGACAAAGTGGTGACAACGTTGGCAACCCGACTCAATCAACAAGTGGGTGCTCTCGAGACTTCTAGTGGTGAAAGGGGAGGTAGGAGGCCAAGAGGGTCTATAATGTGGGTAAGTTCGAAAGCCCCAAGTATAGAGGTGGTGGTGGTATGGTACCTTATCCTAGGCGCCCAAAATATGGTAGAAGCCATGATGGGCCATGCTTGAGAGGTACAATGCTTGTTATGGTTGTGGGGAGATGGTTCATAAGGTTAAACATTGCCCTCGTAAATGCAATAAGAGCAAAGGAGGTTATGGGGGAATGGCTAATCCTAAGTTCCCTACATTTAGGATGGACAATGGTGGCCTGTGTTCGAGGGACACAAGTGTATGCTTTAGGAGTGGTGAAATAGATCACAAAATTCTTGATTGCCCATATGGTCTATACAAGTGTAAAGGTGGTGATGACGATCAAAAGGCACAAGGAAGGGATGAGGCGCCTGATGTTGCTACCGGTATGTTGAAATTGTTTATCGCTTCGATGTTCTTGCATTGATTTCTTGGAGTGCTACTATTACTTCTCTATTCTTTTTCGTTGCTAGTGGGGGCTTCTTATGTGCCCAAGTTGTTGTGTGGACCTTTGGTTTCCGTCCTTTTGTTGAGTATATTGTTGCTAGAAGGTTCATAGGTGTTGATCGGAGTTTGTATTGCATTAGGTCTTGCTTTGTGGCTTGTTGGAGTTGGCATGGTGGATTTTGATGTCATTATAGGAATGGGATGGTTGCATGCATATTGTTCCTTCAAGGGTGGTAGGGCCCATAGAGTTAGATGCCGAATTCCTAATGAGCCCATCCTTGCATGGGAGGTTGTCAAATGGTAGCAAGAGAGGTAGGTCCATTTCTTGTCATAAGATACAATTAGTCTCTAAGGGATTGCATTTTATTACCTTTTGAGAATTGGAGGCATTGAACGTAAGTTGTTTTGTAATTAGAATTGTTGGCGGTGGTAGATGAGACCTTGAATGTCCCTTTCAGATCAATTGGATTTGAGGCAGTGTCTTTTGATTTGACTAGTACTTCTTTTATGTTTACAAGTCTCATGAATAAGATCTTTTAGTCCCTACTCTAATAGGCTTGTGGTGGTTTTGGTGATAATATGATGGTTTGTATTTCTTAATAGGGTAGTACATGCGAGTCTTTTGAGGGTAGTACACAAAGTTTAAGGAAGAAGGTTGGATGCTAAATAGGAGGAATGGGGATTTTGGTTGTAAGAGGTTGCCTTCCTAGCTCATGTGAAATTGGGTGATGTTATAAGGTGAACCCTAGTAAGATGAAGGTGATTAGAGATTAGATTGTACCTTGACATCCTTGGGTATTAGGAGCTTTTTGGGTTTTAGCGGGCTATTATGGAGCTTGTGAGCATGCTCTCTTCTGTTGCTCCTCCTATGACTTAGTTGACCCTAAGAAAGACCAATGTTTTGATCGACGTTTTGGGTAAGCTGACTTGATAGGTTCGGGAGTTGCTATCTCTTACGGTATTCCTTTGTCCTAGTAGGATTCATGTGTATATTCCAGATGATTGCATGTGTCTATTGTAGCTAGTAGGGGTCTATAAGGGTTGCCCAATGTTCTTGTTGCATAGAGTCTTGTCTTGTGATCTTGCTTGACCCTAGCTTGATAGGTTGGAGGTCTTGAGGTAGTTTGGCTATTTGCATAGCATGCTATCGAGGATTGTAGGACTCATAAGGTTGTAGTATGATGGGTAACGATAGTCGATCTATTTGGTCAACTACAATGAGTTAGTCGCTTCTCTAAGGTTGATTTGAGCTTTGGGTTTTGTCCCCAAGTGAGGATGAGGTAGGTGATATCCCTAAGTGTCTTTTCGGACTAGGAGTGAGAATTATTAGTATTGATGGAGTTGTTTCGTTGACTTATGCACCAGTGGTTTTTGTGGGTTTCTAGAATAGGGTCTTAATACCCTACCCTGTATGTTTATGGTGGTCTTTATTGATGAGGTATTGATTTGTTTAGAGCTTGTGAATCATTTGGAGGTAATGTTGCAAGTCTTGGAGGATGAGAGGTTGTTTACTAAATAGGATAGGTGTGCATTGTGGATAGTAAGAAGGCGGTTAGAAATCCTCAAGGATTATGAATGAGTGTGCATTATTTTTCCCCGATAAGGCTAATGTTGTGGTCAGTGGTCTAGGTAGCCTAGCATGTGTTGTTGATGGTGGCAAAGTGGGGACTAGTCTGTGTCCATCAGTTGGTTAGATTGGAAGTTAGGTTGAGGGAAGTTGAGCATGGTGGTTTAGCATTCTTGATGGTTCCAAATCTTCTTGGGTTAAGAGGTCTAGATTAGGCAAGGCCTTGATTTTTCCTTATTAGAGTTGGATGATAGAGTAGGGTTTGTCTCCCAAAGGGGAGATGGTGGTTATGGTACCAAGTGGGTTAGGTGTATTTAAGGTTGACAATTGAGTTGAGGATTATGAGTCGTTATAGAATGTAGAGGGATGTTGGGAAAGTTGCCTAAGTTCGGGAATTTCCTATGGTAGGGGTATGGTTTATCCGGTTTGTCATGCTTCTAGGTTGAGGCAATGTGTTGGTGACGCTAGTGCTATAGAACTCTTTGAAGTTGTGGTTGAGGTGAAGGATAAGTTGGCTTAGAAGGAGGTCCCAGTGGAGGTGTTGGAAGGATGAGTGGTGAAGTTGATTAATGAGGATATAGTGTTCATCAAGGCCTTCGGGAAGAGTCGTCTATTCGTATATGTTTCTTAGGGAGCCGGTGCGGGCATAGAGAAGCAATATTCGTATTCCTTTCATTCTATTCAAGCTTATTATGACATGTCATGTCCTTTCTGTGATTCCAAGTCTTATGTTTCAGCCCCCATATCATTCATATTTAAGTTGGCAAATTTATGATGATTTTACCCTTATGTTGAGATTTTGAAAATGGTGTTTTAAATGTAATGATGCATTCTTGTTTTGGCTGATTTGTTCATGATCACTTCTCTCATGTACGTTTCTCTTACATTCGGGGATGAATGTTTCCAAAGGGAAGATATTGAAACGACCCCAAAAAGTGCCCGAAAATGTGCTTCGAAGTGCCCGGAATTCTAAATTCCATATATCTCCAAATCCATGTGTGATATCAAAAATCTGACTTCATAATGGTGTTTAGGGGATCAAAATTAGGGGGGAAAAGGTCCAACCCCGACTTCAGAGTGAAGAATTCACAATTTCAAAATCTCAAGTGAATCATTGTAGTGGCTTCTCCGCTTCTGGGGCATGACGTGCCCCAGTTTACATTCTATCCAGTTTTTTATTCTCGTTCCGATACTTTTAACTCTTGGGACTATGCCTTCCCTCATGAGAAAAAACCTATACATAATATTATTTCACCCTCTTATGTTCCAAGACATTTCCCAATACTCACTCAAACCCTTAGTCCTATATTTCTCTCAAGATTCAAATCTCAAACCCTCACCTACATTTCAAGGTTCTCCTTCAAGCTTCAAGTATCCATCTCTAATTTTCACCAAGAGTTTCTCCAAATCTAAGACATGTAGGCTTTAGCCATTAGCTCCTTTAACACATCGTGCCCTAATCTCCTTTTTACCTAATTTGCATGATTTAAAGTTGATTTTACAAATGGGTTTACTAGTATGAACATGTCTATGAACTATGTTAAAGCTATGTAAAGTTGTGACTATTTTGCTATGTTTTGAGCTATAAATCTTGGATCTATTGTAAGATTTGATGAAGGATTTTGAAATTTATTTCTTGAGCATATTGCAAGGTTTTGATTGATGGGTTTACAATGGATTTTCTTGCATGATTTAATCTCTATATATTTCATGGTTTTATACTACCATTTCACATCCACCAAGTGTTTGATAAAATGTTCGATTGTGATTTTTTGAGGAATTGAAGGTCCAAAGCATGAGATATGATATGATTGACTATATGATAATGAAAGAATCTTATGTATATGATATAATCTATATAAAGTATTGCATTATACCATGCTCAATCCGGGGGACTATGAGCCCAAATAACCTTGTCGGGGGTAAGTAGCTTGATAGCCAATCAAGGGGCAAGTGCCTTGATGGCCAAGGTGGGGGTTTGTACTCATCAACCGAGGTGGAGTTTGTACTCATCAACCAAGGGTGGGGGTTTTTACTCATCAACCATGTAAGGGGTTTGTACCTCACCACCAGGGTGATAAGGTGAAAATATCATCAACCATGTGAGGGATTTGTACCACACCACCAAGGTGATATTGTGAAACTATCATCAACAAACCAAGGGGTTTGTACTTTGAAAATCTAGCTTGGTCTCTTCTACACATAAGATGTCCTACATGATCATGAGTTACTTAAACGTGTTTTACTTGAGCATTCGTCATTTATGCCATATTGTTATATGATGTCCATTGCCTATTGTTATGCATTTTGACTATGATGCCTATCTCTTGTTGCATTGCATCCTACATTTGTACATTCCAACTTACTAACACATACTCTTACATACATGATATCACCATGTAGGAACCAGTGTCCAAGTTAATCATCATCCTCCTCCACGTGGCTAGTTTGGTACTACTCAAGCTAATTGGTGAGTCCTTCATTCTGGAAACGTTTACCTATGTTTCTCTTATTATGTATTGAAGTGCTCTTCTTTATGTTTTGTTTTGACTATGAGGGTGAGCTCGGTTGCTTTGTCTTTTCCCCCCGCTCTTATCTATATAGTAGAGGTATTGTTGGACGTGCTATGTATCTACGTTATGAGCCTTGACTCTTTTGTCTCTTGATTATGATGTTATGTAAGCTTTCTCCTTAGTACCTTGCCCTTGTTTTCCAAACTTTTACATGTTAGTTAAGTAGTCATCTCTCTCCATTAGTCCCAATTCTCCTTTGCTTATGTTTCTTGTGTTGTTTTACATTGCTTCTGTGACCAAGGATGTGTAACGATATGCTAAGAGGCTTATTTGGGGTTTCTTCAGATTTCCCATTTCCCGATCATGTCGAGGCCCTAGGCTTGGGTCGTGACACCTTATAATGTAATGAGGAGGTTTTTCAAGATAGCTTATGAGTTGGAGTTTCCTAGCGAGATGGATTTTGGTTCATCCGGTGTTTCACCTATCCACGTTGATGAAATGTGTGGGTGATCCGAATGCTATTATTCCATTGGATGTTGTGGATATAGTTGATAACTTGACTTATGAAGAAGTTATAGTAGAGATCTTAGATAGGCAAGTGAAGAGGCTAAGGAGCAAGGATCTTGCCTCCATTGAAGTCCTTTGGAGGAATCAATAAGTTGAAAGTGCTACATGGGAGGCTGAATTGACATGCAAAAATGATATCCTTATTTTTTCCATTCTACTCAAGCCTAAGGTACTAATTCTAAGTCCCCTATGTGATTTCAAGTCTTATGATTCAGCCCCTATGTCATTTGCATGCATTTATGTTTTATGGACAAGTTCATGGTGATTTTACACTTATGTTGAGATATATTTTAAATGATGTTTAAGTTCATTGTTCATCCTTATGTGGGCTGAAGATTTTCATGTTTAGGTCTCTAAGAGACCTTTCTTTGACATTTGGGGACGAATGTTCCCAAGGGGGAGATATTGAAACGACCCCAATAAGTGCCGAAAATGTGTCTCGGAAGTGCTTGAAATTGTAATTTCCGTATATCTCAAAATCCGTGCATCATTTTAAAAATATGAATTCATATTCTTGATCAAGGGAGAAAATTGAGTTGGAAATGGATCTAACCTCGATTTTAGAGAAACCGTATCAAAATTTGAAAATGGCAAAATGTGATTTCCAGAGAGGTTTCCATGCCCAAGGCACGACACACTAAGGGGGCGACTCTAAGTGTTTTTGTTGCCAATTTTTTAGTTCGATCCAAGGCCTTTGGGTTTTGGTCCTATGTTCCATGCGTGTAAATACTTATACTTAGACATATTTCACCTTCATAGCATACAAGATATTCTCCAGTACTCTTTCAAATACTTAACCAAATATTTTACTCAAAATTCAAGTCCCAAAAACTCCTTCCGGATCTAAGGATTTCACTCAAGCTTTAAGTCTCCATTTTCAATCTTCATCAAGAAATTTTCCAAAGCAAAGGTATGTTGGTTTCAACCATCAGGTCCTTTCACCCATGGTGCCAAAGCTTCCTTTACACCTAAATTACTAGTTCCTAAATTGACTTTACTTATGGGTTTTCTCTTTTTAATTTTACTATGAACTGTGTTCGGGTTTTATAAAAGTGTGACTGTTTAAGCATGTTTTGAGCTATGAATTTTAAACCTATCTTGAGGTTTCATTAGGAGTTTTGATGTCTATTTCATGATGGTATTACCAATTGTTGGTGGGTGTTTTTACATTGGATTTATTTTCATGATTTTACTCTTGAATTGCATGGTTTTACACTAGTATTGCACATCCACCAAATGTTTGATAAAATGTCTGGATTATGATTATTGAGTTGTTGAAGGCCTAACGCTTGGCATATGAGATATATGACTTTACGTTGATGAAAGTATGTTGTATATGGGTTGATTTCATGAAAAGTATCTATTGTGATGAAAGTTGACCAATTGCTTAGTTCGGGGGGTAGTAGGCCCAAACTACCATGTTGAGGGGTATATACCTCAATCACCAAGCATGAGGGATGGTAGGCCCGTGCTACCATGTTGAGAGATATATACCTAAATCACCTATCTCGGGGGTAGTAGGCCCGTGCTACCACATTGGAGGGTATATACCTTAATTGTCTCACCAAGGAGGTAGTAGGCCTTAGTTTATAATGATGATCATCTTCTTCACTTGTGATATGTTCCTTATAAGTATGTTTTACTTCAAGTATCGTTCATCCTTGTCATATTGTTATTATGCTATCTATTGCTCACTGTATTTTGCCCATGTGCCAATATCTTGTTGAGTTGCACACTACATACTTAGTACATTCAAACATACTAATGCATACTCTATACCTAAATGATATTACCATGTAGGAACCAAAGCCCTACTTGATCATCCTCCTAGCTCCTCCACGTGGCTAGTACGATTGCGTCTCAAGCTAGTTGATGAGTCCTCCATTCCGGGGACAATGTCTATGACTCTATGTTATGTATTAAGACTATTTTCTTTGATGTACACTTATAACTATAAGGAGTGAGCCCGGTTGCTTGTCTTGATCTCCCGCTCCTGTCTATGTAATAGAGGTATTGTTAGAACCTTATGATGTATTACGTTACACTCTTTTGAGCTTACTATGATTTATGATATGAAGGATGTTCCTTAGTCCCTTATCCCCTTTTTATTACTCTTTTTGTATTTAATGCTTCTGCGACCAAGGATGTGTAATGATATGTAAAGGGGCTTGTTTGGTGTTCCTTTGGGTTCCCCATTCACCGTGTCAGGTCTAGGCCCTAGGATTGGGTCATGACAGTAATCAAGCAGTAGGTTTTCAGAATAATGCCCAAGGGTCCAACCCAGACTATTGGTGTCAAAGTTTCAAAAATCAAGGTCAAAACTACAATTGAGAGGGTGGATATAGAGATAAATGTGGTGGTTATTTTGAAAGAGAAAGAGTATCGAAGAGCGAGTGGGGTCGAAGAGATGGGTATAGAAATGGTCCTTATGTGCTCCCTCATAATTGTGATGCCGGGTCAAGTAATTCAAGGATTGAGGAAATATTTGACAAACTGTTAAAGAAGGCCCTAATGAATACGGTTCAAAATCCAAAGAAAGAGGGACATTGTATGAAGGTTTTGACGAGAAGTGGGAAGAGTACCATTGACCCTCAAATGCCAGTAGTGATTGATAAGGATTATGAAAAGGGTGTTGATGACAAGGTTGAAGTTAAGGAAGAATGTTTGGCCAGTAATGGGATGAGAAGTGAAGAGGTGAAGGAGCAAGAAAAAGCCAAGACTATCCGAAGACCTCCCTCTCCTTTTCCCAAAGACTTAAGCAAACCGAGGAAGATGGTAAATTCAAACACTTCATCTTCATGTTGAAGTGATTGTCCATTAACATTTCTCTTCTTGAGGCATTGGATACGATGCCCGGATATGCCAAGTATATGAAAGATTCGGTGATGAAAAAACACATGGTAAGTCAAGAGCTCTCGTAGGAGCTCCAACATTGTGGTGCCATCACAACCAAATGTTTAGTCCAAAAAAGGAAGATCTCGGTGCATTTACCATCCCTTGTACCATCGAAGATGTTGAGTTTGCAAGAGCATTGTATGATCTAGGAGCAAGTATAAATTTGGTGCCTCTTGCTGTGTTTAAAAAGCTTGGTATTGGTTCTCCCACTCCAACAAAGATGCGGTTACTCATGGCAGATAGAACAATCAAGAAATTGTAGGGAATCCTCTTTGATGTGTTGGTAAAAGTAGATAAGTTCATATTTCCAGTGGATTTTGTGATTCTTGATTGTGAGGTCGCTTTTGAGATCCTTGTTATTTTGGGAAGGCCATTTTTTGCCACTGGGAGAGCCTTAGTGGACATGGATTCCAATCAACTCAGGTTTAAGATTAATGATGCAGAAGTGGTTTTTGATGTCCGTTAGTCTATGAAGCACCCCGATGAACTCAAAAGCAAAATGTGGGCTATTGAGGAATTCTGATGATCCATGATGACTAAATCAGGCCACAATATTAAATAAGACGCTTCTTGGGAGGTACAAAAGTACTTTCCATGTTTTTCTTATGTTGAATTCATTTTTTGTGTGAATTTCTAGGTGGTGGTATGGTAGTGGTTTGATTTTCTCAGTTAATATATTGAATTAGTTGTACTCTTAGATTATGGTGTATTTTAAGATGAAGGTTTGCAGGTATTGAACAAGCGCATAAAATAGCTTTTGAAGCAACCTCTAAAACTAGGCCTACAAGCGATAGTGCGCTCTACAACTCGTTGTCATGACTCGTAGATGATAATAGTGATGATTGAAATTGGCACCCCCACTATGAGTCAACTTTACGACTCATAGTCCAAACTATGAGTTGTAAATTGGGTTTGTTGTGCTTAGGTATATTTCTAAAATTTTTCTAAGTGTTGAGTAGTCTACGAGACCAAAACCTATGGGTTTGAGTCAGGGCTATGACCCATAGTCGGGGTTTCGTAGACCAGACTCGAGAATTTTTAAAGTCGTCCTGGTTGGGTATTTTAAAGGTCAAAAAACAGATTTTGACCTTAAAACTCCCAAATTAAAACTGCAATACCCCCAAAACCTTTCCCCCAACTTTCCCGATGTATTTCCGATGGTTTTCCAGTGAGCCCACACCATTTTTTGGCAAGTTCACTCCATCATCAAGGGTTTTTGATCCCCTCTTTCTCATTATATTCATCATTTATTATTATCTCATGAGGTATGTTCCTTGGTTAAATTTCATACACAAAATGTATTGTCCTTTGAACTTCTTGAATGAATTTGTGATTG